>JAUPFT010000023.1:13790842-13825842 GCA_036936625.1 Parnassius smintheus behrii
ACTTTTAAATATATAAATTGGCCTCCTTGTTTTACTCGCTAGAGCAGTTACTTGTGGGACCCAGCTAAGCCCATCATCAAGAATAACTCCCAAATACTTTATGCTTGTCACATGTGACAAATATTCACAGTTACACGTGGCAGGTACACGCAGTAGCCGGTTACATGGGTGAGTATGGATTTGAATTTGGAAATTACTGCCCGGTCGAGAACGGGTTAATATACCAAAACAAATATACTTTGTTTTTGCAGTATTCAAAGTGAGGAGGCTGTCTTCTAGTCAAAACGTTACAGTTTTTATGCCTTTTTCAGCGAGACTCCTAACATTACTCCACGATGTGCCGTGAAACAAAAGTACTGTGTCATCTGCAAACATCACGATGTCAACGTCCTTTGACTGCAACTTACATAGATCATTTATATAAGCGAGAAAAAGAGTCGGGCCTAGCGTACTGCCTTGAAGCACACCGAAATGGCAAACAGCGCTGTTGCTTAAATGTTCCTTGATCCTGACTATCTGTGTCCTGTTACTTAAGTAGGATCTGAACCATTGCATTGGCACACCTCTAATACCCAGGTTTTCTAGCCTTGTCAATAGTATAGGAATCGACACCGTATTGAATGCCTTTTGAAGATCTAAAAAGACACCGAGACACCTTTCATTTTTGTTTAAGTAAGAATTCGCTAAAGACGTGAAATGGAGGACAGCATCCTCAGTAGATTTGTGCTTTCTGAATCCATATTGGTTAGGGCTTAACAGGTGAAATCTTTCGAGGTAGCTAATCAATCTACTGTTTACTATTTTTTCTAGGACTTTAGAGAGAGTTGGCAACAATGAAATTGGTCTGTAATTCGACGGTAGATTTTTCGACCATCTTTATAGATAGGTGTAACTAAGGCCTTTTTGAAGATATCTGGGAAGATACCGGTTTTTAAGCTAAGGTTTAGTAGGTAAGTTACAGGTTCAACGATGTAAGGACATGCATATTTTATGATGTGTGATGTTATGTTATCCCAACCAGAGGCATTACTTGATTTCAGGCTTGAAATAAATTTATGAACTTCGGCACAGTCAGTCAAAAACAAGGAAAAAGAATTTGGTAACATGTTCGACCTGGCTGCATTGATAGACAATTGCTCTTGTGTAAGTCCTAATTTGTTAATAGTTTTAGTTGCCAACTCCAGACCAATATTAGTAAAGTACCCGTTCACCTCATCAAGAGACTCTGTCGTTGTTGTTTTAGTGTTGAGAAGCTTATCAGATGTATTTTCAGTTTTTTTAGTCAAGTTACAAATATCTTTAATTAAATCCCAAGTTCTTTTAATGCATCCTGTATTTTGATTGAATTTAGAGCGGTAGTAATTTGTTTTACTTAATTTAACAAGCTTATTACATATGTTTCGGTAGCTACAGTATATGGTTTTAGATTTTATCATTTTGAGATAAGGATACCCGGCGTAATCCACAGTTTTAGTCTTTGTTTTCTATGAGGTATGGAAACTTCCTGGGTATTAATGTTAATAACAGTGTGTAATGTATAGATTAAATATTCGGCAATAGTATGCATATTTGGTTCCGAGTCGCAATGTTGTAAGTTTGTTCGGCGCGTCGATGTAGACGCCCGCAACGGCGAGTGGTTAAGCGGCGTTACAGAAAGTACCAGGCAAGTATAGATTAAAAGGTAGTTACCGCAGAGCTTACGCGTATATGATTAAATATAGTTATCTTCGTTCCACGTTATATTTACATATACATAAGCACTCACGCCGGTCGCCCAGAGGGGTAGGCAGAGACTACAGACTTCCATTTGGCACGATCCTGACACACATCTCTCGCCTCTTTCACTCCATATACCTACGCATACATGCTCGACGGTTAAGGGTACTCTTGATTTGGCCCATTTTCAATAGATCGCCAATTTGGTCGGCAAACTTTCGCCTAGGGCGTCCCTTACCGACTTTTCCGTTCACTTCCGTAACATAAATTTGCTTTGTCACTCTTTCCTCTTTTATTCTTTCTTCTTTCTTCTTTCTACATGACCAAACAACCGAAGCATTGTTTTCTTAATCCTCGTCACATCATCTTGCAAACCACATTTTTCTCTTATTACACAATTTCTCACCCTGACACTCAGATTCAGCCCTAACATACTCCTTAACGACCACATTTTCACTGCATTTATTGTACTCTTGTGTTTCTTCTGCCATACCCAACTTTTACTACCATACGTTAAAGAAGGGATTAACACAGCATTGTAAATTGCCAAACGTGCCTTTTTGACACATTCTGACTTTCCACAAAAGAGCGTAGAGCCCCATTAACTCTATGTTCCTGCGTTCACTCGTCGTTCTATATCATTATAAAATCTCCTATCCCTGCTAAATACGCATCCCAAATATACAAATTCATCTACTTACTCGACTAACTCTCCTTCTATTCTTATTTGACATATCGTTTTACTTTCTTCTCTTTCGAAAACCATAACTTTCGTCTTACTTGCGTTCACTTTCATTCCAAACAATTTTCCAAACAACTCTTATATTTACACAATATAAAAATATAACATTTTAATATTTACCTGTACACCATATAATAAGTAAATGTAAATTGTCAGTGTCTGTATATTTTATATTTTTGTCCGAAAATAGTTTTCTGTCAGTCTATTTTTTATGAACGTATCACGTCTAGAATAAAAGTAGTAGTTAAAAACGAAATCATCTCTCAGGGAATCATAATTGCGCAATTTTTTCAGTTCAGCCGCTAGATATCATATCAGATGATAGCATCTCTAAACGCCCTAAACGCCCTAAAACTTACCTCAAGATGAGAAGTTTTAAGTAGCTACGCAAGTACTCTCTCAAGGGACTAAACTTACAGTTGGGCCTTTTGCCATCGTTCCACAAGGCTTTACAATCGAGGGAACATTTAAAGAGACAAGAGCTCTTCGGGCGAGCTGTTCAGAGAAAATTGACGGCGAAATATAATTATTTTAAAGAAATATAACGACGCTATAGAAAAAAATATATTAGGTGGCTAAAAAGAAGCTTTTTATCTAGACAATATTTAAGTGGGAATTGCGGAAAGTCCTCTCTACTGTGGTGTGTGTGATGGGGATGTGTGTTAAGGGCTAATTTGAATGAGGAATTTAATTAAAAATAATCTTTCTTTTTTTAAAAGAGATTATCGATATTTCAAAACCTAACGTCACTGGCGAATTATTTCAACTGCTCGCATGATCATAATAGTGAGGTTAAGAGGACGTTTGCTCTATTCTGCCGTAAGCCGTTACTAATTCGTACGATTTGTCACAGTCTTCGTAATCGGTTTCCGATACCACTATTGGAAAACTTATTATACATTTATTAAAATTTTTGTCTCGTATTGTATTAAATTTCTACCACAATTCTAGCATCTTCTCAACTTATGCGGATATTGTTTTATTATTTTTAGTTATTTGACGTCGAATTTTACCTTTTTTAAAAGTTTCATTTTTATAATTCACTTGGTAACGTCTACTTCGGAGTTGTATCTCTACTATATTTATATTTTAACTCTTACATATTAACTACATTTACCCTTTGATTAAGAACCGAAATGAAGATATGTTGTCACCACTTAGGACTAAGATAGTATCCTTTGTTACCAGTACAAGTGTCGCCAGTTCCCTGCATTCACCCTACGAAACAGCAACGTTAAGCTTCTTTTTTACGGCATTTCGTGAGAGCGTGGTGCTTCCCCGGTCAAGTCGACACATTTGTGCTGGAACCATAAAAAAATTACTATCACGTTAAAAAGATCGGTTATATATCATCACCCTTTCTTACACGTCTCTGCAGTTGAATAGGTTTAGTACTGTGATTCTGCACTCGGATTGCTTTTATGCAACCGTAGCCCTAGTTTATAAACATTTCGTTAGGAATAGGAACTTTTTTATACACTATAAACTATAAATAATACTTATGGAAAGTCACTCTTATTTGTGCTCGACTTCGACAGTCAAATTTGCGCTGCTGATAAGCACAGCCTGAATTTCGACGGAATTAAAAGGCTTTTTACACTGTCATATTGCAATGCGTTACACGATATAGACGGTAACTTGATTAATTAATTGAACAATTACGCAATTTTTACTTAAAAACCAGATTTAGTTTAATAAAATAGTATTTTTTTATTTTACTTCGGCGATTTTCTTTTGTTGTTCAGGTTCAATTTTTTGAGCTTTTTATTACAACGTTATGTAATTCCGTTGGTCACTTTAGTTTTATATAAAATAAAATCCTCCCTAAAATGATAAATAGTTGTGTCATGTAATATAAGCGTACGAAAATTCATTACTATTTCGTCCTGTAGCTTTAACAACAATCCGAAAGGTCATAAAGGAATCTAAGGCGTTTACATATGGTGGATATGACTATATCGTATATTATTATCATTAGTCCAACAGTCAGCAGCTTCGACAAACAGTACGCTCAAGTCGCTTAATCTAAAAATGCATCTATCAGTCCGTAAAAGTTTTGTCCATTTGTATCTTATTTTATCCTTACTTTTTAAAGTTAAGAAATAAAATAGTAATTTTGAATTTACTATAATATAAAAAAACTATTATATTAATTAATTAACAAGATAAGCCATAAAGTTCGAAGCTACTAATAGTGTTTTGCAGCATAAGCCCATATATAGCAGTAGTATTTTACGACCAACGTGACTAGCGCTTTACATATAGTATGAGTAAGCAACTATCCCAGCGTTCTGCTACCGCAACATTCCAAGGACTCCGAACTTCCTTGCAAACGGCTTGCTTTATCTCGTAGAGGTATTTTGAATATTATATAAATTGCATATGGAGAAACATTATTTGGCCTCGGAACCAGGGCTGTCACATGTCAGTTGTCAGTCTCAAATCTGTACTGTTAATGTAAAATATCTGTACAATATTTGTAGAAAGGAATCAAAGTAAAAGATTTTGACCTATGTAAGTTGAGGTAAGAAGATGTGATTATAAAAAACAGTTAAGATTATAGGATTATTTATTTAGATTTTTTGTTCCGAGTCGTAACAATTATTTGTTGGTCATGCAAACACTTTTTCGTACACAAACTAATCAAAACATCTCCCAAATACTTTATGCTTATCACACGTGACAAATATTCACAGTTACACGTGGCAGGTACACGCAGTAGCCGGTTACATGGGTGAGTATGGATTTGAATTTGGAAATTACTGCCCGGTCGAGAACGGGTTAATATACCAAAACAAATATACTTTGTTTTTGCAGTATTCAAAGTGAGGAGGCTGTCTTCTAGTCAAAACGTTACAGTTTTTATGCCTTTTTCAGCGAGACTCCTAACATTACTCCACGATGTGCCGTGAAACAAAAGTACTGTGTCATCTGCAAACATCACGATGTCAACGTCCTTTGACTGCAACTTACATAGATCATTTATATAAGCGAGAAAAAGAGTCGGGCCTAGCGTACTGCCTTGAAGCACACCGAAATGGCAAACAGCGCTGTTGCTTAAATGTTCCTTGATCCTGACTATCTGTGTCCTGTTACTTAAGTAGGATCTGAACCATTGCATTGGCACACCTCTAATACCCAGGTTTTCTAGCCTTGTCAATAGTATAGGAATCGACACCGTATTGAATGCCTTTTGAAGATCTAAAAAGACACCGAGACACCTTTCATTTTTGTTTAAGTAAGAATTCGCTAAAGACGTGAAATGGAGGACAGCATCCTCAGTAGATTTGTGCTTTCTGAATCCATATTGGTTAGGGCTTAACAGGTGAAATCTTTCGAGGTAGCTAATCAATCTACTGTTTACTATTTTTTCTAGGACTTTAGAGAGAGTTGGCAACAATGAAATTGGTCTGTAATTCGACGGTAGATTTTTCGACCATCTTTATAGATAGGTGTAACTAAGGCCTTTTTGAAGATATCTGGGAAGATACCGGTTTTTAAGCTAAGGTTTAGTAGGTAAGTTACAGGTTCAACGATGTAAGGACATGCATATTTTATGATGTGTGATGTTATGTTATCCCAACCAGAGGCATTACTTGATTTCAGGCTTGAAATAAATTTATGAACTTCGGCACAGTCAGTCAAAAACAAGGAAAAAGAATTTGGTAACATGTTCGACCTGGCTGCATTGATAGACAATTGCTCTTGTGTAAGTCCTAATTTGTTAATAGTTTTAGTTGCCAACTCCAGACCAATATTAGTAAAGTACCCGTTCACCTCATCAAGAGACTCTGTCGTTGTTGTTTTAGTGTTGAGAAGCTTATCAGATGTATTTTCAGTTTTTTTAGTCAAGTTACAAATATCTTTAATTAAATCCCAAGTTCTTTTAATGCATCCTGTATTTTGATTGAATTTAGAGCGGTAGTAATTTGTTTTACTTAATTTAACAAGCTTATTACATATGTTTCGGTAGCTACAGTATATGGTTTTAGATTTTATCATTTTGAGATAAGGATACCCGGCGTAATCCACAGTTTTAGTCTTTGTTTTCTATGAGGTATGGAAACTTCCTGGGTATTAATGTTAATAACAGTGTGTAATGTATAGATTAAATATTCGGCAATAGTATGCATATTTGGTTCCGAGTCGCAATGTTGTAAGTTTGTTCGGCGCGTCGATGTAGACGCCCGCAACGGCGAGTGGTTAAGCGGCGTTACAGAAAGTACCAGGCAAGTATAGATTAAAAGGTAGTTACCGCAGAGCTTACGCGTATATGATTAAATATAGTTATCTTCGTTCCACGTTATATTTACATATACATAAGCACTCACGCCGGTCGCCCAGAGGGGTAGGCAGAGACTACAGACTTCCATTTGGCACGATCCTGACACACATCTCTCGCCTCTTTCACTCCATATACCTACGCATACATGCTCGACGGTTAAGGGTACTCTTGATTTGGCCCATTTTCAATAGATCGCCAATTTGGTCGGCAAACTTTCGCCTAGGGCGTCCCTTACCGACTTTTCCGTTCACTTCCGTAACATAAATTTGCTTTGTCACTCTTTCCTCTTTTATTCTTTCTTCTTTCTTCTTTCTACATGACCAAACAACCGAAGCATTGTTTTCTTAATCCTCGTCACATCATCTTGCAAACCACATTTTTCTCTTATTACACAATTTCTCACCCTGACACTCAGATTCAGCCCTAACATACTCCTTAACGACCACATTTTCACTGCATTTATTGTACTCTTGTGTTTCTTCTGCCATACCCAACTTTTACTACCATACGTTAAAGTAGGGATTAACACAGCATTGTAAATTGCCAAACGTGCCTTTTTGACACATTCTGACTTTCCACAAAAGAGCGTAGAGCCCCATTAACTCTATGTTCCTGTGTTCACTCGTCGTTCTATATCATTATAAAATCTCCTATCCCTGCTAAATACGCATCCCAAATATACAAATTCATCTACTTACTCGACTAACTCTCCTTCTATTCTTATTTGACATATCGTTTTACTTTCTTCTCTTTCGAAAACCATAACTTTCGTCTTACTTGCGTTCACTTTCATTCCAAACAATTTTCCAAACAACTCTTATATTTACACAATATAAAAATATAACATTTTAATATTTACCTGTACACCATATAATAAGTAAATGTAAATTGTCAGTGTCTGTATATTTTATATTTTTGTCCGAAAATAGTTTTCTGTCAGTCTATTTTTTATGAACGTATCACGTCTAGAATAAAAGTAGTAGTTAAAAACGAAATCATCTCTCAGGGAATCATAATTGCGCAATTTTTTCAGTTCAGCCGCTAGATATCATATCAGATGATAGCATCTCTAAACGCCCTAAACGCCCTAAAACTTACCTCAAGATGAGAAGTTTTAAGTAGCTACGCAAGTACTCTCTCAAGGGACTAAACTTACAGTTGGGCCTTTTGCCATCGTTCCACAAGGCTTTACAATCGAGGGAACATTTAAAGAGACAAGAGCTCTTCGGGCGAGCTGTTCAGAGAAAATTGACGGCGAAATATAATTATTTTAAAGAAATATAACGACGCTATAGAAAAAAATATATTAGGTGGCTAAAAAGAAGCTTTTTATCTAGACAATATTTAAGTGGGAATTGCGGAAAGTCCTCTCTACTGTGGTGTGTGTGATGGGGATGTGTGTTAAGGGCTAATTTGAATGAGGAATTTAATTAAAAATAATCTTTCTTTTTTTAAAAGAGATTATCGATATTTCAAAACCTAACGTCACTGGCGAATTATTTCAACTGCTCGCATGATCATAATAGTGAGGTTAAGAGGACGTTTGCTCTATTCTGCCGTAAGCCGTTACTAATTCGTACGATTTGTCACAGTCTTCGTAATCGGTTTCCGATACCACTATTGGAAAACTTATTATACATTTATTAAAATTTTTGTCTCGTATTGTATTAAATTTCTACCACAATTCTAGCATCTTCTCAACTTATGCGGATATTGTTTTATTATTTTTAGTTATTTGACGTCGAATTTTACCTTTTTTAAAAGTTTCATTTTTATAATTCACTTGGTAACGTCTACTTCGGAGTTGTATCTCTACTATATTTATATTTTAACTCTTACATATTAACTACATTTACCCTTTGATTAAGAACCGAAATGAAGATATGTTGTCACCACTTAGGACTAAGATAGTATCCTTTGTTACCAGTACAAGTGTCGCCAGTTCTCTGCATTCACCCTACGAAACAGCAACGTTAAGCTTCTTTTTTACGGCATTTCGTGAGAGCGTGGTGCTTCCCCGGTCAAGTCGACACATTTGTGCTGGAACCATAAAAAAATTACTATCACGTTAAAAAGATCGGTTATATATCATCACCCTTTCTTACACGTCTCTGCAGTTGAATAGGTTTAGTACTGTGATTCTGCACTCGGATTGCTTTTATGCAACCGTAGCCCTAGTTTATAAACATTTCGTTAGGAATAGGAACTTTTTTATACACTATAAACTATAAATAATACTTATGGAAAGTCACTCTTATTTGTGCTCGACTTCGACAGTCAAATTTGCGCTGCTGATAAGCACAGCCTGAATTTCGACGGAATTAAAAGGCATTTTACACTGTCATATTGCAATGCGTTACACGATATAGACGGTAACTTGATTAATTAATTGAACAATTACGCAATTTTTACTTAAAAACCAGATTTAGTTTAATAAAATAGTATTTTTTTATTTTACTTCGGCGATACAATCTGCCACTTTGCCTGGCGTATGTGGACTATGAGAAAGCCTTTGATTCCGTCGAAATTTGGGCGGTGCTACAGTCCCTTCAGCGGTGCCAAGTTGACTATCGGTATATCGAAGTGCTGAAGTGTTTGTACAGTAGGGCTACGATGGCTATCCGAGTACAGAACCAGAGCTCGAAACCTATCCAACTGCAGAGAGGTGTAAGACAGGGTGACGTTATATCCCCGAAACTCTTCACCGCTGCATTGGAAGACGTTTTCAAGCTACTGGACTGGAAAGGATACGGTATTGACATCAATGGCGAGTACATCACTCACCTTCGATTTGCCGACGATATAGTCCTTATGGCAGAATCGCTGGAGGACTTAAGCACTATGCTCAATGACCTCAATAGTGCCTCCCAACGGATAGGTCTTAAGATGAACATGGACAAAACAAAGATCATGTTCAATGTCCATGTCACACCTATGCCGGTAGTTGTTGGGAGCACTATGCTCGAAGTTGTTGACGAGTACGTTTACCTGGGAGAAATAGTCCGACTAGGTAAGTCCAACTTCGACCGAGAGGTCAATCGACGGATTCAACTCGGCTGGGCAGCGTTCGGGAAATTACGACATATCTTTTCGTCAGGTATACCTCAATCTCTAAAAACTAGATTGTACAACCAGTGCGTGTTGCCAGTGATGACTTATGGATCTGAGACGTGGTCCTTCACTGCTGGCCGTATGAGGACGCTTAAGGTCGCTCAGCGAGCTATGGAGAGGGCTATGCTCGGAGTTTCTCTGCGTGATAGACTCAGAAATGAGGATATCCGCAGTAAAACCAGAGTGACCGACATAGCCCAACGGATTAGTAAGCTGAAGTGGCAATGGGCCGGCCATATAGCTCGAAGAACCGATAACCGATGGGGAAGAAAGGTTCTCGAGTGGCAGCCTCGTACCGGTAGGCGTAGTGTAGGGCGACCCCCCACTAGATGGAGTGACGACCTGGTAAGACATGCAGGAAGTCGATGGATGCAGGTGGCTCAGGACCGTGCTTTGTGGCATTACTTGGGGGAGGCCTATGTTCAGCAGTGGACTTGTGAAAGGCTGTAATGATGATGATGATGACTTCGGCGATTTTCTTTTGTTGTTCAGGTTCAATTTTTTGAGCTTTTTATTACAACGTTATGTAATTCCGTTGGTCACTTTAGTTTTATATAAAATAAAATCCTCCCTAAAATGATAAATAGTTGTGTCATGTAATATAAGCGTACGAAAATTCATTACTATTTCGTCCTGTAGCTTTAACAACAATCCGAAAGGTCATAAAGGAATCTAAGGCGTTTACATATGGTGGATATGACTATATCGTATATTATTATCATTAGTCCAACAGTCAGCAGCTTCGACAAACAGTACGCTCAAGTCGCTTAATCTAAAAATGCATCTATCAGTCCGTAAAAGTTTTGTCCATTTGTATCTTATTTTATCCTTACTTTTTAAAGTTAAGAAATAAAATAGTAATTTTGAATTTACTATAATATAAAAAAACTATTATATTAATTAATTAACAAGATAAGCCATAAAGTTCGAAGCTACTAATAGTGTTTTGCAGCATAAGCCCATATATAGCAGTAGTATTTTACGACCAACGTGACTAGCGCTTTACATATAGTATGAGTAAGCAACTATCCCAGCGTTCTGCTACCGCAACATTCCAAGGACTCCGAACTTCCTTGCAAACGGCTTGCTTTATCTCGTAGAGGTATTTTGAATATTATATAAATTGCATATGGAGAAACATTATTTGGCCTCGGAACCAGGGCTGTCACATGTCAGTTGTCAGTCTCAAATCTGTACTGTTAATGTAAAATATCTGTACAATATTTGTAGAAAGGAATCAAAGTAAAAGATTTTGACCTATGTAAGTTGAGGTAAGAAGATGTGATTATAAAAAACAGTTAAGGTTATAGGATTATTTATTTAGATTTTTTGTTCCGAGTCGTAACAATTATTTGTTGGTCATGCAAACACTTTTTCGTACACAAACTAATCAAAACATCAGAATCTTTCCCTTCCAGGCATCTTTTCATTAAAACAATCTATTTTGTATTGTAATTTGGGATTGCCGGGAACGCACATTTCAGGATAGACGTAGATGTTTAGATCACATTCATGTGTCTTTTGACCATTTCATCAGGCTGACTTAGTACTTGCTTGTTGCCACTAAGCGAGTAAAGTTACAGTCTCTATACGTCTCCCTGCTGGGGCAGTCCTCCTATCAATTCTGAGGGGCTAAGTGCAAGGAAATTTCCTCCACGCTTTGCCAATGTCTGTTGGCAGACTCTGAATGTCTTTGACATATATATATATATATATATATATATATATATATACTATTATTGCTGAAATTTGCAGATTTCCCTAATAAGTTTTCGTTCTCTACCGTACACGTTATAAATCATCACTTAACATTGTAATGGTGTGTCAATTTACTATTACGATTACGATGCATTACTAAAGACTTATGTCTTTTAGTAACTCTATAGAAGTTCTAGCTTATACATAATAATTATATTACAACAAAATATTTGCTACCTCGTAATGAGGGTACCCGTTTTATTTCTGAATCTCTGGTCCTCGGTTAAGTTTTAGTCGGAATGTTTACTTAAATTTCGCACTGGAAGATTCTTTCATAAATGAAAAAATTCAAACAAGTATGTAGCTAAAATCTAAACTTTGCAGGTTAAAGCACTTTTCACGCTCAAGAGGTAACGAGCTGTTAAATAACTTAGAATTTTCTTGAAGATTGTGAAGCTTATTTTGATGTAAGTTAATCAGTCAGCCTCATGGGTAAACTTGATGTGGTTGAAACCAATCTTGTAATCCTACAGCACAGGCGCAAAGTATCGAGTTAATTCCTCTCTCTCCTTTCCACCATCGGACAACCAGGCGGTCAGTGGGTCTTCACTCTTCACCGCTTTGTTATCGATATTCTATGGATTAGAACCAAATAATTTGCTTCATCTTTTTTAAAGCAAGAGTGAAATAATTTGTCAGCGGCTATCTCTCCATCCGAACACAATCTGAGCGTCTTTAAGGCAAGAGGCTTTCGTTAATCTAAGACAGTGAAATTTATCATCTGGGCTACATTACAACTTACAACCAGGTGGGATTGTAGTTAAGCACTGATTTATAATAAGTATAGAAAAGTAAAAGTAAGTAAGGTCAAACCCTTTTAACAGAAGTATTTTTATTATTGAAAAGAAATGTTCGTGTCACATAATATTGCAAATAAAAAAGCAGAATATTAAATTATATTTTTAGATTACTCTATGTGCTTTCTCTTCTATTACGCATCTGTTTCTGTTACATAGTGGATGGGCAGCAGCATTTTCTTAATAAAACTTTCTACTCCACTAAAAATAATAAAAAAACTGTACAGCAACCCGAATGCCAAACTTGGCAACTATGGAATATATGCTCTCGCGGGCTTCGCACTGTTGAATTAATTCAGTGTAAGTAAATCGTCAAATCCGGTTTTTTTTCATGAATGACAAATGAACATACAGTCCACCTGCTGATGAGTGGTTACTATAGCCCATCAAAATCTAAACATATCCTAGATTAAGAATCGAATTTCAACGTCACCTTATTGGTTTTTGTGTCGACTAAGATGAAGTGCCTCGTTTCTAGTAAAAAGTGTCCTCGGTTCTCTACACTCACCATACAAAAGACAGCAGCATTAAGTTGATACTGCCACTGATATTCTATGAAAACATTTAAACATTTACTATACATGTACCACATACGTAATATTACTCGTTGAATTTTATTGTTGAAGCGCTAAACCCTCATCTATTATAAGAGTAATAAATGTTATTTCATCTTATACGAACATGCATAAAAATATTAAATAATTTCGAATAAGATAAACTTACCGGACCGATTCAAAAACTTATTGAATAATACTACTAAATCAAGCAAAACAGTTTAATATTTTGCTTATCTAACCCTAACAAAATGATTTAAAGTCTAAAGAAGTAATTTGGAACTTTCTATTGTTGTTAATGCTATTGTGGCGTCCATCGGATTACAAAAGTCTATTATTAGATGTAGGCTTACTCAAAATAAGAATATTTGTAATGATTTCTTAAATTTACGCGAACACTACACATTGAATAAAACTATTATTTACGGATTTTATCGCGTTTAATTACTTTTAATTTATTTTTGTTATTATCCCGACGTTTCGGGTGCTTTACAGCGCCCATGGTCACGGGGGGGACTGAGATGTTTGACGTCCCAATGTCATAGTTAGTCCGGCTACCTTCAGTTTTTTAATATTAATTTTTGGTCCGATTTACGCAAAACGAGCTTATAGTATCATGAAGTCTTGCAGTGGTATGCTTGGGTTTGGGTTTAATTTTGTTAATTATAGGATCCCAAGCAGATGGTAGCACCCAACCATCTTCTCTATTGAAATTTGGATGTTTTTTAATTTCAATAGCCTCGCGTATCATCCTTGGTAGGAATCGGTGTTCTTTTGCGAGAATTTGTGGTTTATCAAATCTAATGTAATGGTGGGGACGATCTTGAACATGTTCGCAGACTGCAGACTTCCCAGAGCGTCGGTGCTTCACATCAGCTATATGTTCCTTCACGCGGGTTTTTATAGATCTCTTTGTTTGACCTATGTAAGAGAGACCACATTCACAATCTAGCTTATACACACCTGCATCTTGTAGAGGAATATTACATTTGATGTTTGATGCAATCATCATGTTTATTGCAATATATTTGTTTCAGTTATATGCAAGAATATTTGTTTCAATCACCTAACTTGGCAGCTGGGCTGGTGATTGCAATGTTTGAACTTGCTACTCATACTGTGTGTGATATTTATTTCGTGCTGAACCAGCTGGGTCAAGTTACCCAGCTTTTTAGATATTTATCCGCCATTAATTAAGTAACGGAGGATAGTTAAGGAATCGTTCGTTACTTTCCTAAATAAGGTAGTGAAATCTTGTAGTAATAATTTAAATTTTAATGTCCTCCAGACCGAATTCCGGTAATGACGGGTAGTCAGACTCGCAGCACAGGAGCATTCTTTATTACCCCATTCTCACAGTGATAGTTAAAATGCCTGACAAAAAATAAAACTCATCATAGTCAAATTAAAATAGATATTCGAAGCGACATTAGCCTAATGGTAGGGCGCGGACCGTGAACTCAAAAAGGTCGTGGGTTCGAATCCGCCATTCGACTACTGGCGTGAACCACTCGTAACACAAGCAATTTAAGCTTACCATGATTGTTTAAGGGGGTTTGTTATTTAAAAAAAATATTCACTAGGCGGCAGACCTTCTTTTCTGCCTAGAAGATCGTCTAGGTCCGTCAAGGTACCTACCTCTTACCTATTTCTGTCATCAAATACAATGATTTCACTGCCGTGGACAACATATTTTTGTAATGGGGCAAAGATGCCCAATTACAATTACAAAATGTGAGGCATTACATCTAAGTACTCAGAGGTGACAACGCACTTGTAGCCCTCATTTTTATAATTGGCTGCGGGTGTCAGTGGAGTGCAGTAGCCACCATCAGATTCTCTGTCAGTTAGTTTGTCATTTTAGGTTTATAAAACAGGTAGATTATGCTCACTACTATATTTATGCCTGTATTAGCACACATGCGGCAATAGTAAAAGAGTAATGTTATTTAAGAGTACAGAAAGTTCAAAATAACTTTATGGCAAAGTTTCTTTGTATTTGTGCCTTGAACACATATGTGTAACACACATAAGTTATAACACAGCAGTTTGGGTCTTTTTTGAATTTAAGGAAATGCTTAAAAATATTAAGAAAATGTTATGAATATTTTATTTAATTACACAATAGTTAATATAAAATCTATTTCAACTATGTTCATTATTTTTTATCAACACATATGTATTTTACAAACTTGATGATTTGTATGCGATGGAGATATTGTAACATTCGAATATATGACAGATTACGAGTATATAGAAAAGTCTTCGCCTAATGGAAAACAATATTATCTCTGTTTCGTTTATTTCCAGTGCGGGTAACGACTTAATAACAAAAGTGTCGATTCACGTCCTTTGAAAATGTTTCTTTTCAATTATAGTGTATCTCACAAATGAACTTGCGGAGAGATGTAGCCAATAAAGTTAATCGCAGTTTGACTAATATTTTTTTTTATTAATTGTAAGAATTTGTTTATATGGAATATAATCCCACGAAATATACACGTTTGTTTAAATTTGTGTATTAATTTATTTATTTTAAAGATATTTGTTTTATTCTTTATTTAATTTATCATAGTGTAGAAGAACAAAAGGCGGACTTATGCTTACAGCATCATCTGTCAATGATTTTTACTTATCATAGGAGTGCTTGACGGCAATGCCACATTAACCTTACTAAACCACTTTATAAAAACGGTAGGCGACCACAAAATAAAACGATGCAATAATTTGAAATACCACTATTATCTATTTTTAAGAAAAGCGCCTGGAATTTCCACAACAATTTGTGTTTTGTCGTAGACATTCCACAAGAAAACACTTAACTTTTATAAAGACAACAAGTAACATAATATTCCATAGCTTCGTGACTTGGATAGCATACTATGCGGAACAGACACTCAACAGTTGAAGCGTAGAATAGAAAAAAGTAAAAGTATTAGTCAGTCATGAGTGTCCTACAGGAGCAAGAGCAGTTACTTACATTCCCAGCGTTGTTTTGCCTTTTGTGTCAAATATTTGTAAACCTAATTTCACACAGTATATAAAATCGTTTCTTTTGTGTAAGGACATCCTGGAACTATAATTTTGACAATAGCAATATGCAACATTATGAATTATTAAACTATGCGCAGTTTAATAGATAGAGCCACGCTATAACTCATCTATATTATCGTTGTGGCCCAAACGAGTCGGCTCTACTGGGGAATGACCACCTGACATATTAGGATAGGCAAAACAAGATTATGTTCGGTTTGGGTTGAACATAATAAAGTAGCCTAAAAAGTTAACATAATATAGTAGCTTAAGTAGTTTCAAAAAGTAGCTTTTTATAACCTCTTTAAAATGTGAGGCAGCTATTTCAACTAAATTGCTAATATTACGAATTCTTTACAATTCTGCGTAATATGAAGTTAGCAATGCTCTTGCATGAAATTCTTGGACAATTTTCTGAAAATGGAACTATGTCGAAGTTAGTATTTATTAGTATTATTTGACATTTTATATCGCAAAGGGGATTACTGAACCAAGACTATCTTGGCTGGATTCCAACAGAAATTACATAGTAGTTACCAGAGCAGTTCATTAATGTGGTTTTTACCTAATTATTCTTACGATATGGTTGTTTTACGAAGTTCAGCCACGTTGCAGCTATGCTAGGTACACATTTCTGAAATCACGAATGTGTCGGCTCGACTACTATCATGTTCTCACAGAATGACAGGGTACAACATCAGATTAATATTGATGTGTTCCGTATGGTGAGTGTAAAGAACCAGAGACCCTTTTTGGTAACCCCAACTGGTAACAAGGCATTAAGTATGAGTCCTTAGGGGTAACAACTCGTGAGCATTTTGATTCTTAATCGATGGTAGATGGCTATATGCCATAGCATCCACTATGATGTTCTCGTTTATCAAACTTACCTCTATAAAAACTACTTTTGAGACTATTTTCAAAATTTTATCAAGGATGAGAAGTTTCATGTAGCACATTATATTTATTCCTACACACCTTATATTATTACTACTTTAAACAAATGAATAGTGTTTAACTATGTAACTATGAGTATATTAATCATATTAACATATTAATGTAAAGGTGAAAATAAATAACCTATCAAAATTCGAGTACATTTTCGCGTTTTACCCTAAGCAATATAAATAGGTTTATATGAATATAAGGCCGTGCCTCCCTGTGGACGTTGGTGGTGCTCATGACCATAAAGATATTGCGAATGCTTTTAGGAAACAGTTCACCATGCAGTCACTCTTAAGTCCCATGTGTAAGGAGGTGAGCGATAGTGAGACCATCGTGAAGGAACGTAATGTTAAGATACCTGCTAAAATGGTGGCTCGGATTATTGAAAGAATGCAGCGTGGGAAGTCTCCGAGTCACGATGGGCACAGTATTGAACATTTCAAATATGCAGGGATCCATTTACCACGGGTTCTTGCTATGTTTTTTACAGTGTGTCTACGTCACTCGTATTTGCCTGAGGGACTGATGCGAACAATAGTGGTACCAATTATTAAAAATAAGACGGGTGATGCTTCTGATATTTGCAACTACAAGCCCATCTCACTTACTACCACTGCGGTGAAAGTACTTGACAGTTTGTTAAATGGTTGCCTCATAAAATATGTAGATGTACATGGTGCCCAGTTCGGATTCAGGGTGGGATTGTCGACGGTTATTACACGGCTAGGAGGACGCCGGTATACGCGTGTTTCCTCGACTTTTCCAAGGCTTTTGACTCGGTCAATTATGATATACTATGGAGCAAGTTGAGGGACGCAGGCTGTGTGCCGGCGGATTATACTTCTCTGATCGAGTACTAGTACAGTAAGCAAAAAAACCAGGTGAGATGGACGGGTACGCTATCACATGAATATAGACTAAAATTTGGTGTCAGACAAGGCGGTTTAAGCTCACCGTTGTTATTTAATTTATATATTAACCAGCTTATCGTGTAACTGGTTAGCACACACGTCGGCTGTCATATTGACGGGACATGTGTTAATAATATAAGCTATGCAGACGACATGGTGCTGCTCAGTCCATCTATAGGCGGGTTAAGAAAACTATTGTCTATTTGAGAGAAATATGCGGAGGACCACGGCTTGAAGTACAACTCGAAAAAGAGTGAAATTCTTGTTTTTACATCACCGAAACAACCGCCGCGTTGTGTTCCTCCCGTATACCTCGATGGTGTAGCCCTAAATATTGTTAATACTTTTAAGTATCTCGGTCACATTATAACAAGCGATTTAAGCGATGATTGTGATATAGAGAGGGAGCGTAGGGCGCTGGCAGTTAGGAGTAATATGCTTGCCCGCAGGTTTGCTCGATGTACAGATGACGTAAAAGTTACTCTTTTCAAAGAATTTTGCCAAGCTTTTTAATCGAGTAGCCTGTGGGTATCATAGAGGCGACGAGCTTACAGCACTCTTCGCATACAGTACAATAACGCTTTTAGGATGCTATTAGGACTGCCATGGTGGTCTAGTGCTTCGAAAATGTTCGCGGATGTTAGGACTGATGGATTTCATGCTAATGGCAATAGGACTAAAATGTCAATGATTTTTGTATGTATATATAATTATAACGTAGGCATAAATACTAACATTACTAACATAGTTATTAAGTAAAATTGTTACTAATATACTTACACTTAATACGCACTAATTATGTCTGAAATAAAGTGATTATTATTATCATTGTGGGGTATCAATATAGTTTTCTCATCTGGTTGGGTTCTAATAATACATAATTATAAATGAAGATGAGAAGATAAATATACATAAATATCAATAACATAAAATAAATATTAAAATACATAAATAAATAAAAGCCCAACCAGACGGAGGCCCTCAGCAGGGGAGACCAAACGGCCGAGGGTTAGGGGGAAAGGGAAAGAAACCGGCGGACGATGCGGGCGGTATCGAGGAGCACCGCCTTCTGCATTTGAGCCTGGAGCGGTCCGCCACGTAGTCCCAGCCGCCTCAGATGACCCGAGAGGCTGACTGGGATTAGCCCGTTCGCAGAGACGACTACAGGAATAATTTCGGTCGGCAGACCACCCCACATGTCGGTCACCTCGTGAGCCAGGTCCAGATATTTTGTTTGCTTATCTGTTTCGGCTTTCACGAGGTTCTCGTCATACGGAATGGTAATGTCGACCAAAAATATCCTTGACTGTGCCCGGTCCATCAGCACAATATCAGGCTTATTCGCAAGAATAGTCCTGTCTGTGATGATGGCCCGGTCCCAATAGAGCCTGGCGCGATCATTTTCGAGCACGGCTTCCGGCAAGTACTTGTAATACGGCAATTTCCAAGACACGAGACCGTATTTCAGAGCGAGCTCCTGGTGAAGAATTCTGGCTACTAGGTTGTGCCTGTGCAAGTACTAAGAGTTAGAAAGCGCCGAACAACCGGAGATGACATGCCTAAGTGACTCACCGGGATGGCGACAAGCTCGACAGATGTCAACGGTGCCATCCTTTAGGATGTATCTCCGATAGTTGTTGGTCTTAATAACCTGATCCTGTATTGCACAGACAAAACCCTCGGTTTCCTCGAAGAGATCACCAAAGCGTAGCCAGTGGAGGGAGGCTACTGTGTCTACGAAAGGCTCATGTAGAGCCTTGTAGAACCTCCCGTGGAGCTCTTTCTCCTTCCATACGGTCTCCCGGTCGGAAATGCTCTGTACTGCCGGGTCTTGCCATTGCTCGTTGGCTAAGGATAGAGAGGTAAGTCCTTTATCACAAGAAATGACGTCCTTATAGAATGGATCATCCGCTCTCGCCAGGAAGTAATCACGGAGGCTGCACACTTCGCGATTATGCATGGTGAGCGCGCTCAAGAAGCCACGACCACCATGCTTCCGCGGCAAGTACAGCCTCATCACCGACGATCTCGGATGATGCATCCTATGGGACGTCATGGTAGTGCGGACTTTTCTATCCAGGGCGTTAAGTTCAGTCTGAGTCCACCTGAGTATGCCAAAGGTATACAAGAGGACAGGCATGACCCAACCGTTATATGCGTGTGCCTTATTCACACCGGACAAAAGGCTGTTAAGCACTTTGGTCAAGCGTGCATAAAACACGTCGCAAACTGACTGTTTCATACCAGTCTCATCGATACCGATGTTTTGTGACATACCCAGGTATCGGTATGTTTCAGCCTCGGAAAGGGTTCTTAAGTTGACGGGCATAGATAAGTCTATGCCCTCAGAGTTAGCAACCCTTCCCCCTTCAACATGGAGGACCGCACACTTATCCGTCCCCAGCTCCATTCCAATGGAATTGCTAAATTTACAAGTGATGTTTAGCAATTCCATAAGATGGGAGCGACTGGAGGCGAATAACTTGAGGTCATCTATATAGAAAAGGTGGGTCACTTTTGTCCCTCCTTTCCGTAGCTGAAATCCCCTCCCGGAGCCCTCCAGTAAGGTACTGAGAGGGTTCAGAGAGAGGCAGAACCAGATTGGACTCAGACAATCGCCCTGGAAGATACCCCTTCTTATCCTTATGTGGTTCTCCGCAGCCATCATCCGCTCGCCCAAATGACAAAGGATCGTACTCCACTGCCCCATACACTGCTCCAGGAAGTCTCTAACTGTACAGTCTATCTTGTACAGCTCGAGGACTCTCTTTAGCCATGTATGGGGCAGCGAGTCGAATGCCTTTCTGTAGTCTATCCAGGCGGCGAAGAATTTCCGACGGTTGCGTTTCACCACTTTGCCAATAACCGCGTCAATGAGGAGTGGTTCCTTGGTTCCACGACCACCGCCCCAACATCCATTTTGAGTGCGCGACATCACCTGATTTGAGTCCAGGTGACGAGTGATTCTCGCGCTCAAAATTGATGTTAGTGTCTTGTATATGGTCGGTAGACACGTGATGGGGCGATATTTGCTCGGGTCTGTGGTACCCTGGTCTTTAGGAACCAAATGAGTGATCCCAGTAGTGAAGAGGCTTGGGAGCGACTTCTGGTTGAGAGCCTCTTGAAACTGTCGGGCAAGCACAGAGTGACACACCATGAACCCCTTCAGCCAGTAGTGATGCAGCCCGTCAAGCCCCGGACTTTTCCAGTTCGGGGCCCTACGGACCGCCTCAGCTACGTCATCCGGCGTTATGATGACGGGGTCCATGGGCGTAATACCCGCACACTGACTCGCCACAACTTCCATCCAAGGGCCCTCGCTGTGGTTTACGGGCTCTGACCACAGGCCGCGCCAGAATGCTACAGTGTCGGCCTTATTCGGTGCTGGTCCCGTTCCACTTACCATTGGTCGCTCCAATGATTCATAGAGCCTCTTCTGATCACTCTGGAAGAGACGATTCTGGTTGAACCGTGTCGACCTCTCGGTATATCGCCGAATCCGCTTTCCCTAAGCAGCGATTCTCTGCTTCAGATCATCTATGCGCTCCGTCAGTTTTTGCGTTATATCCGGCTGGGACAAACTGACATTTGTCCCAGCAAACGCCATCCTGACGGTGCGCACAATTCTTGGCCTGTTATTGCCTGATCTGAAGCATATCAGTCTGCCGATGAGAGCTCTAGCCTTTGCGATACGTACCTCAATTCTTCTTCTCCATGCTGGGATAGCGCTACTATGGCCAGTAGCGCGTCCAGCCGTGAAAACCTTGGCACCTATGATACGGCAGACTGCCAGCGCAGCGCCAAAAAGAATTGAGTCCGTCTCGCAAAGGTCCCGGCTGGCTTCCAAATAGGTCACCAGCATTGGGTTCAGAGCCCTTACGACAGCCCGATTCCGCTTGCTTAGGGCTATGCGGGGAAGTCGCGGTCAATTTTCGAGAGGCGTACTGCGCGTTTCCACAATCGCCTCTTCCAATGTACTCCTCATATGCTCTAATTCCAGTTCCTGGGCGACTGTTCCATCATCGTTTGAATCAACCACAACTGGGATATTCACGGCGGCATCCACGTTTGCGGGTTGCTCTAACATTTGTCGCGCCGCATCCTCAGCCGTAGCATTTTCATCCGACGAGGGAACAGCCTCACGTCGTAGCCGTTCGAGTTCGGCGACATCAAATATATTTGAGCGCAAGATATACCGAACTCGGACTGCCAGGTTTTGCTCTGTGACGGTTAAAGATGGCTCCAGCTCAGCAAAAAGACGATGCATCCTAGCCCGATACGTCAAACATCCAGTTTCTTCCCCTTTTGCCCTAAAGTACGCCCGCAGTGCGTTTGCATTCATTGCTTGTGACCAACGCATGCGACGTGCTCCACCACCGGCGGGTGCCGCTTGCTGAGTCCGAGAAGACCCAGCCGACACCAAGCCTTCTGGTGGGGATGATGGATGCGGAGGGCTGCTAGGTGACCGTGCAGCTCCTCGCGCTCGGCTGGCGGCCCGCATGCTGCCGCGTCCAGCGCCAGCTCCAGACGTGCCCCGGCGACCCCCAGGCAGCGGCCCTTTGCGCACTATCTTCTTATCCATCATCCATTATTTGGGCGTCCATTAACGGGAGTCGCCCGGGCCCGGCACCGTATCATGTGTGGCCATAAGCACAAACGGGCCTCTGCACCCTAAATTCTGCCGAGGCACGGCGCTCAGACCTCTCGCAAGGCGCTGACTGACTGCGTTGACGTAGCAGTTTTGTCACTTAACTGTTACGTCAGCGGGCGATGGGGTCGTCAATTCCCTACGCCATTTATTATCATTATTATTATCATTATTATTATTATTATACTCTGTAACTAAACTTTCTAAAGCTGGGCGGAAGCAGTCTTTTGTTCTTTTGTTTTTGGAGAGGTTTTTTATAAGCAGATATCTTATAGAAGCAGCCCAACACACCTCATTTCAGAATCAAAATGCAGATGCTTTACCAGTTGACCCATTCGTGTTGCAATCATTAAACGCTATATTGTTGCTCTACTACTACCTACTGTTTGAAATAACTTTTAAACTTTGTTATAAGTTTCTGGGCAGTGTCATCCGATTCTGGTTGTCAAATACAATTTTATAGACACACCCACCTTTTAAATAACATCTAATAGGTGTTATTATTTCCGACAGTTTCTTACGTCAATTCAATTTATTTATATGACACTAGTTAGCACTCGCGGAGTCGCAGCCGCAGAAGAAACTTAAAAATTTTGAAAGAGTTATATTGTTTAATTAATAATTAGAAGTGATAACATAGTCATGAAGTTGAATGATATATAAATTTTTAAATTATTTATCGGTACGATACGTGCGGCACCTACTGTACTCGTATATTTATTGTATTATGCCTATAAAGTGCAAGCAATATGTTAACAAAGTTTTACCGCAGTCCGATGAACTACATGATGAGCTATATGATAGCCCATATAATACGAACACACAAACATTTATTTTTAGGTATTAGATTAGAAGATTTTTATAGCAAATACTATAAGATCAGTTTTCTTGGCTGCCTAGTTTATAACAATATCATATAAATAAAGAAATTCTTATTATAATTTTCTCTTTTATATTTGCAGTGTGTTATAATGTGTTCGTTATTTTTCACTCAGGTGAACCTCTTAAATAACTAGAAATTTTGTAACAAAACTATGCAGTTTAGTTAATATGAATATTATAGTATATAAAATATGAGATTTAAAACCTGAAAGCACAGTTGAGTGAAAACATTTGCACTTATTAGTTCACGGGGATTCAGTAGTAAGTTTTTAAGACAGGGGTGCTTTAACCTTGTAAGTCTGACCTTATGTCGCATGTTACATAAGTAATGAGTGTTTAAACTATTTCTACTATGATTTTGAAGCACCAATAACAGAGCGACACGAGTTCATACGACACGAGTCCAGCGGTTAAAGACTGAGCCCAAACACCTCTGCTCAGACGGCAGTTAGATAACCACCAAACAGCCCCAAAGGTTTTCTGACGATTGATCATGAATAAAATCATTATCATCTTCTTCATCATCACTTTTCTCTCGCGGCCTTGAAGACCCGAGCCAGAAAAAGCTGTAAAAGCCAAAAGGACACCAGTACTAACATCACAGAAACTCGATGATTGACAGGTCCTCTTTGCGGCGCGTTGGCGCGGCGGCGCGGTTTCTCGTGGGGCGTCGTCCACTTCCAAACCAGCAGTATTATTTTTAAAAGTGACTTCAAAGGACCTTCACCAAAGGGATGGTATGGGATCCCTTAATGAATTTATTATTTTCCTTGTCTGAATTTTATTGAGTGACATTTAATTTAGATTATCAAACGGATATGTTTTGTTATGTCAAAGGTCTGAAATTTGAAGATTAACATTTTAAAGCTTGCATGTAATTCATATAGTTTTTATGAAGTTATTCAGATATCAACATCATCGGCGTTTACATTTTTGTATCTCAATTTAGCATCGACCAACTGCACCCATTGAATTCATGTTGTACTTTACTAGTCAGTGTACGCATTTACTAGGCAGTTACCAGCGGGCAGTTTAGTAATACCTGACCTGGTGGTGGCAACAGAGAAATCATCACTCCATCAAATCTCATATATGTCGTAACTAGCAAATAAGGACACAGATAGTGGATCTGTAGCTTCTACTGGATTCCGTATTTATATTATTTAGATAGCAACAGAAGTGTGAGACATATTATCGCCGAAATACCTTCCGTGCGAAATGGTATAGACAAATATCCCCCTTATTTATGATATGTAATGGAAAGATTTTTTGGGCTTTACTTTATATTCTTCCTTTTGTTTACTTTTTTGTTGTTATTGAAATATATAAAACATTAAAATTTATAAAACATTAAAATGAATAAAACATTAGTTCTAAAAGCTAAACCTCTTTCTATTTCAGCTTGTTAAATGGATAAACCTTTTTTTTTCACGTTAAAAATTGACGGAATTCGTCAGATAATTTGGATATTTTACTCAACTATAATGGTTATGACTACGTTACCTTCAAGTAAAATTCCAATCAGGTTTTCCTGAGAGATGAATTTATTTTGCTGAGTAAAAGTGTCGAAAAATTTCGTTTAGTGTGTAAATATATACATGTTATGGAAATACCTAATTTACTGTTAACTGTTATTTAGTGAAGCCGTGGTAGCGCAGGAGCTAGGTTCTCGCTGTAAGATGCAAAGTTTAAGTAGGCATCTGTTTCATTAATTAGTAAAGTAGTAAAAAACTTTGGATTCAAACACGCGGCCCCGTAGTGCTGCTAACAAACGCTTAGCCACTCTACTAAGAAACTTTAAAACAGCATTTTGCTTAATCGAATTAAAAACAAATTTGAATACGCTTTGCAAAATATTTGATTATTTTTCTTTTATGTTATCTGTTTACTCAAAATTACTGCAATAAAGAGCAATAAATTATGCTCTAGGGTGGAATTATCGACGGGTGGACTTAACGATGAAATACGTGGACAGGTGTAGTTAAATAAAACCACATTTATTAAATTTCTTGGTGAAAGTTAATCCAGAATTCAACAAAGTTTATTTACCCACATGGTTGGGAGGCTGACTTAATAACTGAGGCGTTTCCTTCCAATCAAAATTTTAGTGGTGCTTACATAGAATGAAATAGATTTAAAAATGTGACGTAGGAATACAAAACAAAGCAAAGCAGCGAAGATTTCAGTTAGTTTCAAGTATTAAAAAAATTTTAAGAAAATTAATTTTTGGAGTAGAAGGAAGTTACAAACTTTTTATTTACAATATGTATTATTAAGGACAATGTTGAGCAATGGACTTAACTAGTCTGATGAATGAAATAAAAAGGCGACGTTTTGGATGCCTAATAGCACTGATAGTAACGGAAGACTAAATTGTTTGACGTACTATTTTTTAGCAGTTTGCATAAGGCACGTGCTTTTTTACTACATTAGTACATGGTTTTTATTACATTAGTACATGGTGTGACGGCCCTTCATCGTTATTAATAATTAATTTCTATATAAGGGGCCGTTAAATAAATAATGTTAAAAAATATATGCTAAACAATAAAATTACGTTAATAAGCATAAATTTAAAATAAATTCATTTTTAGAGATTTCCCGCTGCGATGTTTGATCACAAAATCCTTTTTCTGCTGCTGCTGGGTGCTCTTGGTTGCACTTCCTCTCGAGATCGATCAGCTTCCCTTTTTATAGTTCGCTTAGGCAGCTGGATCGAAGATGGCCCCTTTCTCCGCAATCGTAGCACCTTGTTCAGTATTTTTTAATGCAGTAACGAACTCTAGCTACTGCGACCTCTCAAATGTGATGGGAATGACGATCCTGCCGCTACTGGGTGGTAATGTTAGCTACACTACTCTCTCGAGTTCGATAACCATCCCTTTCTACAGTTCGCTTAGGCCATCTGGATCGAAGATGGCCCCTTTTCCCACAGCCGTACCACTTAGGACTATATACTTTGTTGCGGTCGCAAGCTGTAGCTGCTGCAACGTCCCTTCCCAGCGTTTTCTTTACGTCAGCCATCACGTTGTCAACCCGATAGTTCACTTGGTCGATTCAGGTTTCAGCTTCCAACAGACGGTCTTCATATTAAGTAACCCTATCCTTCACCTCCCTTATCTTTTTTCCCGAAGGTGGCGTGAAGGTTCTTTATGAGGAGTATCTGCTATTTCTTATCGTTTTTGAGCTGCTCTTCCAAGCTCTTCCTCCTGATGCTTTTCCAACCGACGGGCCTGTTCCTCTTGTCCACGCTGTAGCTGCTCTTTCAACCAACGAGCTTGTTCCTCCTGTCGGCGGGCCCTCTCTTGCAGCATCATCATCAAAGCACCTAAATCAGTTGCTGCATATATAGAGCTACTGACGGGCCGGCCGAGGTGGCCAGCAGCTGACCCTTCGACGTGTTCGGCGTTGCACCACCAAACCGTCTCAAATCCGTCTCCTGCTGGCGTTGACTTTGGAAATGGACACCCTCCGTATTGTCCCTCGGTAAAATTGACATGATTTGACCCCACTTCTGACATCAATTGTTACGAGCTTACGGTTAGTGACAATAAAACTGACGATTGAATTACATATTATCAAAATTGACAATTTGACTGCCAAAGACCAGTTACAACTTAAAACACACTAATAATTAATCAAACGAACACTTTGGTTCGCAGTTATATCGCTTCGAAGTATTCGCTTGATCGCCAATTCAATACTGACTCGGTCGCGGTTTTTACTAGCTTTATATAGGCCCTTTCCACTAAACTATCTAGAATGTTCGAACACAAACCGGTCCCAATCGACTAAGTGTAGAAAGTTATCTCCTAGTTCTGCTACTCGATACTAGATGGCGCTAGTGAGAAATTTCTAGCATGGAATTTTCTGGACTAGACCAGAATTTTTAACAGTTATTAAACACGGAGAATTATTAATAATTTTATTATAACTATTAAGCTAGGAATTTAATGAAAACTTAATATTTAAAATGGTGCTTACATTTAACCACAAATTATTCTGAGTGTAACATGAGGTAAAGTGTAGAACATTCGTAGCTGTGTAAACTTTCTGAAGTAATGAGTAAAGCTACTATGAAGTTACTAATGCAATTTCTGAAGTTATTTTATCTATTAAGAAAAGTTGTAATTGAGTTTGTTTCGATATGACACCAACAAAAGTCGTTTAAGTAATATATTGTTTTGAGAAATGAAGTTATCAAAATAAGAAGACATTCCAAAAGTGCTAGACTAAAAACAATTATGTTTAGATTAAACGGAATCAAATACGGCCGTCCAACTTTAAGTATTAATTCATTAAGTTATACTTTAAAATAATAATTTCTTAAATTTGACAGATTGGTTGAAATTATACGCAAATTTTCTCGCTAAAAAATTAAACTTCTTTCTTCGGGAGATATCTTTATTCAACCCAACTTACGGTTAGTGGTTGCGCGGAAAAACCATTCGTAATTTCATTTTATTCGACGGTATGCTTGCCAAGATTGGTCCTTCCTTCGACCTTTCCTTCACCTGTTGTCCCTCCGATACACCGGGGTAGTGGGGTGAGAGGGGAAAGAAGATGATTCTAGAATACCGTGTGATTTGCAACCAATGAGAAGCGCGCCCCTCCGAGACGCCTTGAAAGAAGGACCGAAGTAATATAAGCCAGCACGTGGTACTCGCGCGCTCTCTTCCCTTCGCGCACCAGTTGGAACCACACCGCTTAGGACAGTCGCATCCTGGAAAGCTTTGTCCACGCGCACCGCTAGTTCAACCGCATTAGCCCGGAGCAGTCGAGCTTCAGGAGGAACCGCCTCACCTCGTGTGAGATATAGTCGCGCACCGCTCTCTTCCATCGCACCATCGACCAGGACCGCATCTCTGGGGCCCCAGGAGATCCGCCAGAAGTCGCAACGCAGCAGCAAAGCGTCCAAGCCGCATCGAAGTAACACCCCGGTAAGTGCGATTCCTTATTTACGTTACCCTGCTTGAAATTTGTGTTTATTAGTTCATCCGTCCCAATTTCATTCCTCCAAATGTGGTCAAGCAGGGGTTCCTTTATAAACCTTGGCAAGCAATAGGTTTTCTTGGAAGAGCGAGTGCATTGTTAGGGAACCACGTGCCAAATCCGCCATCTAGTTTAAGCATCATCCACGTATACAGTCCACATAGTGTAACATCTCGCGTAGTAGGGTCAAGGCTCGACCGGGGAATAGGCCCGTCGCTCAACCAGTTAGTTTAGATCTCATTTCCAAAATTAAAGATATTCTTTATCCTCATAAATCTTTGTTGTTATCTTTAGACGTTGATAGTCTTTTCACAAATGTTCCATCCCCATACTGTTTGCGTATATTCGCAGATCTCTTTAATAAAGTCGTATACATCCCGGGGAAACAAATTATTTACTTAATTTAACCTCATTCTGTATGAAAAAAAAAACATTATTTCCATAATAATAGCCATTTGTGTTTACAAAAAGATGGGTTCTGGTTCCTGTCTAAGTACACTTATGGCAGAAATATTCATGGATCATTTTGAAAAACAACATATAGTTTTCAATCAAAATATCATGATCTATTGCCGATATATAGACGACATAATTATTTGCTGGACTGGCACAAGGAGACAACTTGATGTTTTCCTTAACAAAATAAATAGAGAGAGATTGTATGAGTCACCAAAAATACACAAACCTAACGCTCCATTACGTCCAATAGCGAGTCAAATCGATTCGCCAACTTACAGATTGGCTCAACACTTAGCCAAAATATTATCACCTCTCAGAGGACACACAATAGCACATACTAAGGATTCATACCATTTTTTCAGTGAGATAAAAGACCTAGTTCTTGCTGACTATGAAATCATGGTCAGTCTTGATGTTCAGTCTCTATTTACATGCCTACTCATTGAAGACTGCATCTCAATTATAACTAGGAAACTAGATGAAAATAACATGCCACCAGAATATGCAGTACTACTAAGACCTTGCCTTACATCTGCCTATCTATTGTGGAAGGAAGAGTTTTACAAGCAAGTAGATGGTGTTGCGATGGGCTCACTTGTATCTCCCATTGTCGCCGATATGTTCATTGAAGACTTTGAGGAGAAAACTCTCCTTACTGCACCTGTCACCCCAAGATTCTACAAGCGGTACGTAGACGATACCTTCACAATTTTACCGTCAGACAAAGTAATTGCATTTTTAGAACATCTTAATTCCACAAACTCTAAAATTCAGTTTACTATGGAGTTAGAGGCAAATAATTCCTTAACTTTCCTAGATGTGTTAGTCATCCGAAATCCTAACAACACCATAGATCATACTGTGTATAGGAAAAAGACCCATACAAACCGATACTTAAATGGTGAATCTCACCATCATCCTTCACAGTTAGCTACCGTGGGCAAATCTTTGTTACAGAGAGCACGAGGGATCAGTGACAGCAAACACCTGGCCGCCGAGATTCAGCATGTCAAGCAGGTTCTGCACGACAACAACCTTCGGGTCCCGCGCCTCCGTCACAGTGACCGAGTGAAGCCGGCCACAGTCGAGCATGTGCCTGCTATACTACCATATGTCAAAGGTATCACAGACAAGATTGGCTACATTTTGAAGCGAGCTTCTATTAGAACATTCTACAAGCCGGCGAAGAAGAAAAGTCAGTTCTTACCATCCGTCAAGTGGCATATTCCTCTACAAGATGCAGGAGTGTACAATGCTTGATTGTAATTGTAGTCTCTCATATATAGGCCAAACAAAGAGACCAATTAGACCCCACGTAAAAGAACACATAGCTGACGTAAAGCATCAACGTTCCGGGAACTCTGCCGTTTGCGATCATATCCTAGATAGCACAGATCTTGGATTACATCAGATTTGATAGACTAAAAATCCCGAAGCTGAAGGTACTCCGGGTTAATTTTGACATCGGGACGTCAGTCACCTCAGTCCCCCGTGACCATGGGTGCTGGAAAGCACCCGATACGTCGGGTATTAAAAATAAAATAAATAAAACGCGATAAAATCCCTAAAAGTAGTTTTAATCAATGTACAGTGTTCGCGTAAATATAAGAAATCATCTACAAATATTTTTCTGTATCTATAACAGCTCATTTTATTACTATCGTTACTTCAGGTTTATGGAGTACCTACTTTATTTTCTTTACTTTAACGTCCCATTTACCTTATTTACGATGAACGTGGGACTAAATGTGTTACTGTCAATGTACATAATGTTTTCCCTAAGCCAGTTTACACCATAGAAACACCCTATTTTAAGGGTGTTTCTATGGTGTAACACATTAAAATAAAGCTCCTTTACGAAACGAGGAAAACTTTTGCGTCGTAAACTTTGTCTCAAATGAATGGTGGTTGAGTGTCCTACTAAACTGGTCAAATAAAGATCTAGTTTTCGTTATGTGTCCCAATGTCCCAGTCTGCAAAGATTACAATATCGATTATAAGGAATGACAGCGATAATAAAGTATATTTGGAATTAAAAAAAATATTTTTAGACTTGTAAAGTTCAGAAGATAACAAAATAAGCCAATCACGGGATAATGCACCTTAAATAATAAAGGTGTGGCGGCGCTGTTGTCGCGCCGCAAGCGAAAACACACCGAAGCCTAAATCACGCTATCAACATTCCGAATCATAAACAGCATATATAGAACATCTCTGAACTATCACACGGAGTGTTGGCCGCTCCCCGAGCAGAACACCTTGCCCGGAGGGAGATCTTCCCCTTTCCTTCCACGGCCACAGTAGTGACCACCCGACGTGATCTGAACACGCAACCAACAACCTTCGGAAACTACAATTTGAAGCCTTCGTCATTATCCTCAAGAACCCCTACCATTCACTACTGAGAATCGCCTTCTGCAGTCTTCAGTTCCTGCAAGCCAGTCCAACTTGTCTTCATCTCGACTCACCGCAGATTTATAAGACAGACTTCTGGCACTTGCTCCGGCACATCGTTCTCACCGGCATCACTTGCCAGTGCGTTGTACGGTATGCATTACACATCGGCATATTATTAGCACCAGTGTCACTTGCCCTTACGCACACAGCATGCATTACCCACCGGCATTAAAAGACATACCGGCAATCGGACTGCACTATTGACCTCCGGTCTGAGCAGGGGGGTGATGTGGCGGCGCTGTCGTCGCGCCGCAAGCGAAAACACACCGAAGCCTAAATCACACTATCAACATTCCGAATCATAAACAGCATATATAGAACATCTCCGAACTATCACACGGAGTGTTGGCCGCTCCCCGGGCAGAACACCTTGCCCGGCGGGAGATCTCCCCTTTTCCTACCACGGCCACAAAGGTAAATTACATATATTTATAAAAAATAAACTCTATGTATAAAATCACTGGTAAAAATAGAGAAAACGTACAGGAAAAGATAAAAACGTTGAATATAAGATAAATATAGAGAAAGGAATATGAGAGTAATAAATATAATATGATTTTATCTATTCCCCAAATGAATGTTGTTTAATTAAATAAAGTGTTATAGAGAAGAGAAATAATTTAAAGTTTCATAGAAGACGATTATGAGTCACGTGCGAAGCATTTTGTCCACAGGAGCCTTTGAAAGCGGGTGGAACACTGTTACTTTAAGTCCTTCAGTAGGCCTTTAACTCAATCCTGCATGGTAGTACTACAACAGAGACGTGGAACAATTGCGTTATTGATCTTGTCTTGATCTGGTCTTGTTGTTTAAGAAAGGCAACAACGCTCTCTTGAAGAACTACAGACCGATTTTCCCTCTGAGTCGGGTCTACGTGCTGTGTTTGACAGTTAGTACGAATGGTTTCTCAGGCAAACTCGATGACTTCCACCCTTCCAAACAAGCCAGTTTCCGAAAAGGCTTCAGTAACATAGACCACATACATATCCTGTGGTAGATTAAACAGAAGACCGAAGAGTACAATCAAACACTTTGCATAGCGTATGAGAACTATGAGGAAGCCTATGATTCCCTTGAAATCCGGGTGGTGCTACAGTCCATTCAGCAGTGCCAAGTTGCCTGTCGATATATCGTAGTGCTGAAGTTTAACTTTTTTCGGGAACCTGTGCATTCTGGTCTCTCGCCAAGGCTGTCCAAGCGAACTTCTGACAGTCATCTCTTTTATCCTTGCACAGGGAGTACGACTCACTGACCCATGCCGTAAAGGGCAAATCTCTTGGGCTCTCACTTAGCGATCAACTCGACTATCGATGACGAGGGGAACACACCGCTGACCATCCCGCTGTGTGAGTATTACATGCCAAATGTGTGGTTTACACAGCGCTTGGTTGGCAAAGCACTCCTCCCCCTGGACATCAGCAAGTCAAGTGGGCCTGAAGGAGTTACTCCCATTGCGCTGAAGACGTGCTTCAGAGTAGGTACTGGTTTTAACGCGTCTATTCTAATACTCCTACTCACAGGGCCGGACAGCTTTAGTCTACCCAAATCCCAAAAAAGGTGACCACTCAGACCCGTCCAACTACAGGCCTATCGCCATCAACTGCTTGTTTTTTAAAATAATGGAGTCCATTCTAAACTGCCAGCTCATGAGGTATCTTGAGGATCACCAGCTTATCAGTGACCACCAATACGGTTTTCTTCGTGGTCGATCAGCAGAGGCATTATTCGTTAGTTTGGACATAGCGTAGGCCATCGATCCAGTCTGGTATAAAGCGCTTCTTTCGAAGCTTCCTTCTTATGGGCTTCCCAAATAATTGTGCAATTGCATCACCAGTTTCCTTGCTATTTGGAGTCGTGATAGACGGTGCATGCTCTGATTACAAGCCTTTTTATGCTTGTGTTCCACAAGGCTACGTGCTGTCACCAACGCTGTTTCTTCAGCATATCAATGATATGTTGCAAATTGGTAACACTCGGTATTAAAAAACCGAACTAAAAGTGTTCGTGTCTTACTTTGAGATGATCCAAGACGATGGCAAACTTTAACACAATTTATTTATATTTGTCAGCTTTAATCGTTTAGATATTGTATTTAAAATAACTTCAAGGAGCTTTTTATTTTGGTTTTCGATAATGCTTTATATCTACCATAGCCGAGGCATAATCAATTTATTTGTGTTTTACTATGGTAAAGTTTGGCATCCATAAAGGTGTCAGACAGGGCTGTGTGGCTTCCCCGTGGCTGTTCAACCTTTTTATGGACAGTTGTTTGCAAAATTTAAAAGTTGAAGACTGCAGATTAAAAATGGGTGAGTTAACCGTCAAATGCCTTTTGTACGCCGATGATCAAGTTATTCTTGCGTCGTCGGCGACCGAGCTGCAAATGATGGTTACGTTAATGAACAGATCATTAAAAGAAAGGGGTATGAAAGTGAACGCAAGTAAGACGAAAGTTATGGTTTTTGAAAGAGAAGAAAGTAAGACGATATGTGAAATAAGAATAGAAGGGGAGTTGATCGAGAAAGTAGATGAGTTTGTATATCTGGGTTGCGTATTTAGCAGGGATAGGAGATGTGATAAAGATATAGAACGATGAGTGAATGCAGGAAATAGAATAAATGGGGCCCTACACTCTATTGTGAAGAGTCAAAATGTGTTGAAAAAGGCACGTACGGCAATTCACAATGCTGTGTTGGTCCCTACTTTAACGTATGGTTGTGAAAATTGGGTGTGGCAGAAGAAGCACGAGAGTAGCCATTCTACTCTCGTGCTTCTTCTGCCACACCCAATTTAAATGCACAATATTCACACGCAGTAGAAATGCGGTCGTTAAGGAGTATGTTGGGGCTGAATCTGAATGACAGGGTAAGAAATTGTGTAATAAGAGAAGAGTGTGGTTTGCAAGATGATGTTATGACCACGATTAAGAAAGGAATGCTTCGGTGGTTTGGCCATGTGGAAAGAATGAATGAGGAAAGAGTGACAAAGAAATTTATGTTGCAGAAATGAATGGCAGAGTCGGAAAGGGACGTCCTAGGTGAAAATTTATCGACCAAATTGGCGATTTATTGAAAACGGGCAAAATTAGGAGTATCCTTAACCGAAGAGCGTGTATGCGTAGGTCTATGGATATGAAGGAGGTGAGAGGTGTGTCAGGATCGTGCCAAATGGAAGTCTGTAGTCTCTGCCTATCCCTCTGGGTGACAGGCGCGAGTGCTTATGTATGTATGTTAAAGTTTGCCAAATGAATGACTTAAATTCAGAGAACTCACGAAACAATGACTACCACGTTTATATTGGGGAGAAAGATTACTTTGTGACGGTATTGCCAATATTTTTGGGAAGAAAAATAATTTTATGACGGTATTTCCAATGAAAATATCACGAAAATTTTACATCGATATTTGTTGTTTTCAACTGAGTTTTGCCGCGAGATCAACATTCGAAATGACCAACCCGTGACAATTTGCGATACCGTCAAAGATAAATTGGCAGCTCTTTTCCGTTTTAATCGAGCATTTGCATAAATTCGTAAGCACATACATTTACATAGTAAAATAGTTTGTTTTATTCTACTTCTTTGTTATATTTTGTTTCTATTAAAGTTAAAATGTCCGTAAGGCGAAAAGACGCTAAATTTGATGTACAGAATATATTAGTACAGACTGATGTCAGTGACTGTGTGTTAAAATAAACATTTAATACAAGAA
>JAUPFT010000023.1:13833342-13865842 GCA_036936625.1 Parnassius smintheus behrii
TAATATACCAAAACAAATATACTTTGTTTTTGCAGTATTCAAAGTGAGGAGGCTGTCTTCTAGTCAAAACGTTACAGTTTTTATGCCTTTTTCAGCGAGACTCCTAACATTACTCCACGATGTGCCGTGAAACAAAAGTACTGTGTCATCTGCAAACATCACGATGTCAACGTCCTTTGACTGCAACTTACATAGATCATTTATATAAGCGAGAAAAAGAGTCGGGCCTAGCGTACTGCCTTGAAGCACACCGAAATGGCAAACAGCGCTGTTGCTTAAATGTTCCTTGATCCTGACTATCTGTGTCCTGTTACTTAAGTAGGATCTGAACCATTGCATTGGCACACCTCTAATACCCAGGTTTTCTAGCCTTGTCAATAGTATAGGAATCGACACCGTATTGAATGCCTTTTGAAGATCTAAAAAGACACCGAGACACCTTTCATTTTTGTTTAAGTAAGAATTCGCTAAAGACGTGAAATGGAGGACAGCATCCTCAGTAGATTTGTGCTTTCTGAATCCATATTGGTTAGGGCTTAACAGGTGAAATCTTTCGAGGTAGCTAATCAATCTACTGTTTACTATTTTTTCTAGGACTTTAGAGAGAGTTGGCAACAATGAAATTGGTCTGTAATTCGACGGTAGATTTTTCGACCATCTTTATAGATAGGTGTAACTAAGGCCTTTTTGAAGATATCTGGGAAGATACCGGTTTTTAAGCTAAGGTTTAGTAGGTAAGTTACAGGTTCAACGATGTAAGGACATGCATATTTTATGATGTGTGATGTTATGTTATCCCAACCAGAGGCATTACTTGATTTCAGGCTTGAAATAAATTTATGAACTTCGGCACAGTCAGTCAAAAACAAGGAAAAAGAATTTGGTAACATGTTCGACCTGGCTGCATTGATAGACAATTGCTCTTGTGTAAGTCCTAATTTGTTAATAGTTTTAGTTGCCAACTCCAGACCAATATTAGTAAAGTACCCGTTCACCTCATCAAGAGACTCTGTCGTTGTTGTTTTAGTGTTGAGAAGCTTATCAGATGTATTTTCAGTTTTTTTAGTCAAGTTACAAATATCTTTAATTAAATCCCAAGTTCTTTTAATGCATCCTGTATTTTGATTGAATTTAGAGCGGTAGTAATTTGTTTTACTTAATTTAACAAGCTTATTACATATGTTTCGGTAGCTACAGTATATGGTTTTAGATTTTATCATTTTGAGATAAGGATACCCGGCGTAATCCACAGTTTTAGTCTTTGTTTTCTATGAGGTATGGAAACTTCCTGGGTATTAATGTTAATAACAGTGTGTAATGTATAGATTAAATATTCGGCAATAGTATGCATATTTGGTTCCGAGTCGCAATGTTGTAAGTTTGTTCGGCGCGTCGATGTAGACGCCCGCAACGGCGAGTGGTTAAGCGGCGTTACAGAAAGTACCAGGCAAGTATAGATTAAAAGGTAGTTACCGCAGAGCTTACGCGTATATGATTAAATATAGTTATCTTCGTTCCACGTTATATTTACATATACATAAGCACTCACGCCGGTCGCCCAGAGGGGTAGGCAGAGACTACAGACTTCCATTTGGCACGATCCTGACACACATCTCTCGCCTCTTTCACTCCATATACCTACGCATACATGCTCGACGGTTAAGGGTACTCTTGATTTGGCCCATTTTCAATAGATCGCCAATTTGGTCGGCAAACTTTCGCCTAGGGCGTCCCTTACCGACTTTTCCGTTCACTTCCGTAACATAAATTTGCTTTGTCACTCTTTCCTCTTTTATTCTTTCTTCTTTCTTCTTTCTACATGACCAAACAACCGAAGCATTGTTTTCTTAATCCTCGTCACATCATCTTGCAAACCACATTTTTCTCTTATTACACAATTTCTCACCCTGACACTCAGATTCAGCCCTAACATACTCCTTAACGACCACATTTTCACTGCATTTATTGTACTCTTGTGTTTCTTCTGCCATACCCAACTTTTACTACCATACGTTAAAGTAGGGATTAACACAGCATTGTAAATTGCCAAACGTGCCTTTTTGACACATTCTGACTTTCCACAAAAGAGCGTAGAGCCCCATTAACTCTATGTTCCTGCGTTCACTCGTCGTTCTATATCATTATAAAATCTCCTATCCCTGCTAAATACGCATCCCAAATATACAAATTCATCTACTTACTCGACTAACTCTCCTTCTATTCTTATTTGACATATCGTTTTACTTTCTTCTCTTTCGAAAACCATAACTTTCGTCTTACTTGCGTTCACTTTCATTCCAAACAATTTTCCAAACAACTCTTATATTTACACAATATAAAAATATAACATTTTAATATTTACCTGTACACCATATAATAAGTAAATGTAAATTGTCAGTGTCTGTATATTTTATATTTTTGTCCGAAAATAGTTTTCTGTCAGTCTATTTTTTATGAACGTATCACGTCTAGAATAAAAGTAGTAGTTAAAAACGAAATCATCTCTCAGGGAATCATAATTGCGCAATTTTTTCAGTTCAGCCGCTAGATATCATATCAGATGATAGCATCTCTAAACGCCCTAAACGCCCTAAAACTTACCTCAAGATGAGAAGTTTTAAGTAGCTACGCAAGTACTCTCTCAAGGGACTAAACTTACAGTTGGGCCTTTTGCCATCGTTCCACAAGGCTTTACAATCGAGGGAACATTTAAAGAGACAAGAGCTCTTCGGGCGAGCTGTTCAGAGAAAATTGACGGCGAAATATAATTATTTTAAAGAAATATAACGACGCTATAGAAAAAAATATATTAGGTGGCTAAAAAGAAGCTTTTTATCTAGACAATATTTAAGTGGGAATTGCGGAAAGTCCTCTCTACTGTGGTGTGTGTGATGGGGATGTGTGTTAAGGGCTAATTTGAATGAGGAATTTAATTAAAAATAATCTTTCTTTTTTTAAAAGAGATTATCGATATTTCAAAACCTAACGTCACTGGCGAATTATTTCAACTGCTCGCATGATCATAATAGTGAGGTTAAGAGGACGTTTGCTCTATTCTGCCGTAAGCCGTTACTAATTCGTACGATTTGTCACAGTCTTCGTAATCGGTTTCCGATACCACTATTGGAAAACTTATTATACATTTATTAAAATTTTTGTCTCGTATTGTATTAAATTTCTACCACAATTCTAGCATCTTCTCAACTTATGCGGATATTGTTTTATTATTTTTAGTTATTTGACGTCGAATTTTACCTTTTTTAAAAGTTTCATTTTTATAATTCACTTGGTAACGTCTACTTCGGAGTTGTATCTCTACTATATTTATATTTTAACTCTTACATATTAACTACATTTACCCTTTGATTAAGAACCGAAATGAAGATATGTTGTCACCACTTAGGACTAAGATAGTATCCTTTGTTACCAGTACAAGTGTCGCCAGTTCTCTGCATTCACCCTACGAAACAGCAACGTTAAGCTTCTTTTTTACGGCATTTCGTGAGAGCGTGGTGCTTCCCCGGTCAAGTCGACACATTTGTGCTGGAACCATAAAAAAATTACTATCACGTTAAAAAGATCGGTTATATATCATCACCCTTTCTTACACGTCTCTGCAGTTGAATAGGTTTAGTACTGTGATTCTGCACTCGGATTGCTTTTATGCAACCGTAGCCCTAGTTTATAAACATTTCGTTAGGAATAGGAACTTTTTTATACACTATAAACTATAAATAATACTTATGGAAAGTCACTCTTATTTGTGCTCGACTTCGACAGTCAAATTTGCGCTGCTGATAAGCACAGCCTGAATTTCGACGGAATTAAAAGGCTTTTTACACTGTCATATTGCAATGCGTTACACGATATAGACGGTAACTTGATTAATTAATTGAACAATTACGCAATTTTTACTTAAAAACCAGATTTAGTTTAATAAAATAGTATTTTTTTATTTTACTTCGGCGATTTTCTTTTGTTGTTCAGGTTAAATTTTTTGAGCTTTTTATTACAACGTTATGTAATTCCGTTGGTCACTTTAGTTTTATATAAAATAAAATCCTCCCTAAAATGATAAATAGTTGTGTCATGTAATATAAGCGTACGAAAATTCATTACTATTTCGTCCTGTAGCTTTAACAACAATCCGAAAGGTCATAAAGGAATCTAAGGCGTTTACATATGGTGGATATGACTATATCGTATATTATTATCATTAGTCCAACAGTCAGCAGCTTCGACAAACAGTACGCTCAAGTCGCTTAATCTAAAAATGCATCTATCAGTCCGTAAAAGTTTTGTCCATTTGTATCTTATTTTATCCTTACTTTTTAAAGTTAAGAAATAAAATAGTAATTTTGAATTTACTATAATATAAAAAAACTATTATATTAATTAATTAACAAGATAAGCCATAAAGTTCGAAGCTACTAATAGTGTTTTGCAGCATAAGCCCATATATAGCAGTAGTATTTTACGACCAACGTGACTAGCGCTTTACATATAGTATGAGTAAGCAACTATCCCAGCGTTCTGCTACCGCAACATTCCAAGGACTCCGAACTTCCTTGCAAACGGCTTGCTTTATCTCGTAGAGGTATTTTGAATATTATATAAATTGCATATGGAGAAACATTATTTGGCCTCGGAACCAGGGCTGTCACATGTCAGTTGTCAGTCTCAAATCTGTACTGTTAATGTAAAATATCTGTACAATATTTGTAGAAAGGAATCAAAGTAAAAGATTTTGACCTATGTAAGTTGAGGTAAGAAGATGTGATTATAAAAAACAGTTAAGATTATAGGATTATTTATTTAGATTTTTTGTTCCGAGTCGTAACAATTATTTGTTGGTCATGCAAACACTTTTTCGTACACAAACTAATCAAAACATCAGAATCTTTCCCTTCCAGGCATCTTTTCATTAAAACAATCTATTTTGTATTGTAATTTGGGATTGCCGGGAACGCACATTTCAGGATAGACGTAGATGTTTAGATCACATTCATGTGTCTTTTGACCATTTCATCAGGCTGACTTAGTACTTGCTTGTTGCCATTAAGCGAGTAAAGTTACAGTCTCTATACGTCTCCCTGCTGGGGCAGTCCTCCTATCAATTCTGAGGGGCTAAGTGCAAGGAAATTTCCTCCACGCTTTGCCAATGTCTGTTGGCAGACTCTGAATGTCTTTGACATATATATATATATATATATATATATATATATATATATATATATATATATATATATATATATATATATATATATATATATATATATATATATATATATATACTATTATTGCTGAAATTTGCAGATTTCCCTAATAAGTTTTCGTTCTCTACCGTACACGTTATAAATCATCACTTAACATTGTAATGGTGTGTCAATTTACTATTACGATTACGATACATTACTAAAGACTTATGTCTTTTAGTAACTCTATAGAAGTTCTAGCTTATACATAATAATTATATTACAACAAAATATTTGCTACCTCGTAATGAGGGTACCCGTTTTATTTCTGAATCTCTGGTCCTCGGTTAAGTTTTAGTCGGAATGTTTACTTAAATTTCGCACTGGAAGATTCTTTCATAAATGAAAAAATTCAAACAAGTATGTAGCTAAAATCTAAACTTTGCAGGTTAAAGCACTTTTCACGCTCAAGAGGTAACGAGCTGTTAAATAACTTAGAATTTTCTTGAAGATTGTGAAGCTTATTTTGATGTAAGTTAATCAGTCAGCCTCATGGGTAAACTTGATGTGGTTGAAACCAATCTTGTAATCCTACAGCACAGGCGCAAAGTATCGAGTTAATTCCTCTCTCTCCTTTCCACCATCGGACAACCAGGCGGTCAGTGGGTCTTCACTCTTCACCGCTTTGTTATCGATATTCTATGGATTAGAACCAAATAATTTGCTTCATCTTTTTTAAAGCAAGAGTGAAATAATTTGTCAGCGGCTATCTCTCCATCCGAACACAATCTGAGCGTCTTTAAGGCAAGAGGCTTTCGTTAATCTAAGACAGTGAAATTTATCATCTGGGCTACATTACAACTTACAACCAGGTGGGATTGTAGTTAAGCACTGATTTATAATAAGTATAGAAAAGTAAAAGTAAGTAAGGTCAAACCCTTTTAACAGAAGTATTTTTATTATTGAAAAGAAATGTTCGTGTCACATAATATTGCAAATAAAAAAGCAGAATATTAAATTATATTTTTAGTTTACTCTATGTGCTTTCTCTTCTATTACGCATCTGTTTCTGTTACATAGTGGATGGGCAGCAGCATTTTCTTAATAAAACTTTCTACTCCACTAAAAATAATAAAAAAACTGTACAGCAACCCGAATGCCAAACTTGGCAACTATGGAATATATGCTCTCGCGGGCTTCGCACTGTTGAATTAATTCAGTGTAAGTAAATCGTCAAATCCGGTTTTTTTTCATGAATGACAAATGAACATACAGTCCACCTGCTGATGAGTGGTTACTATAGCCCATCAAAATCTAAACATATCCTAGATTAAGAATCGAATTTCAACGTCACCTTATTGGTTTTTGTGTCGACTAAGATGAAGTGCCTCGTTTCTAGTAAAAAGTGTCCTCGGTTCTCTACACTCACCATACAAAAGACAGCAGCATTAAGTTGATACTGCCACTGATATTCTATGAAAACATTTAAACGTTTACTATACATGTACCACATACGTAATATTACTCGTTGAATTTTATTGTTGAAGCGCTAAACCCTCATCTATTATAAGGGTAATAAATGTTATTTCATCTTATACGAACATGCATAAAAATATTAAATAATTTCGAATAAGATAAACTTACCGGACCGATTCAAAAACTTATTGAATATTACTACTAAATCAAGCAAAACAGTTTAATATTTTGCTTATCTAACCCTAACAAAATGATTTAAAGTCTAAAGAAGTAATTTGGAACTTTCTATTGTTGTTAATGCTATTGTTGCGTCCATCGGATTACAAAAGTCTATTATTAGATGTAGGCTTACTCAAAATAAGAATATTTGTAATGATTTCTTAAATTTACGCGAACACTACACATTGAATAAAACTATTATTTACGGATTTTATCGCGTTTAATTACTTTTAATTTATTTTTGTTATTATCCCGACGTTTCGGGTGCTTTACAGCGCCCATGGTCACGGGGGGGACTGAGATGTTTGACGTCCCAATGTCATAGTTAGTCCGGCTACCTTCAGTTTTTTAATATTAATTTTTGGTCCGATTTACGCAAAACGAGCTTATAGTATCATGAAGTCTTGCAGTGGTATGCTTGGGTTTGGGTTTAATTTTGTTAATTATAGGATCCCAAGCAGATGGTAGCACCCAACCATCTTCTCTATTGAAATTTGGATGTTTTTTAATTTCAATAGCCTCGCGTATCATCCTTGGTAGGAATCGGTGTTCTTTTGCGAGAATTTGTGGTTTATCAAATCTAATGTAATGGTGGGGACGATCTTGAACATGTTCGCAGACTGCAGACTTCCCAGAGCGTCGGTGCTTCACATCAGCTATATGTTCCTTCACGCGGGTTTTTATAGATCTCTTTGTTTGACCTATGTAAGAGAGACCACATTCACAATCTAGCTTATACACACCTGCATCTTGTAGAGGAATATTACATTTGATGATGATGATTGCATCAAACACTATATATACTCTATGTGCTTTCTCTTCTATTACGCATCTGTTTCTGTTACATAGTGGATGGGCAGCAGCATTTTCTTAATAAAACTTTCTACTCCACTAAAAATAATAAAAAAACTGTACAGCAACCCGAATGCCAAACTTGGCAACTATGGAATATATGCTCTCGCGGGCTTCGCACTGTTGAATTAATTCAGTGTAAGTAAATCGTCAAATCCGGTTTTTTTTCATGAATGACAAATGAACATACAGTCCACCTGCTGATGAGTGGTTACTATAGCCCATCAAAATCTAAACATATCCTAGATTAAGAATCGAATTTCAACGTCACCTTATTGGTTTTTGTGTCGACTAAGATGAAGTGCCTCGTTTCTAGTAAAAAGTGTCCTCGGTTCTCTACACTCACCATACAAAAGACAGCAGCATTAAGTTGATACTGCCACTGATATTCTATGAAAACATTTAAACGTTTACTATACATGTACCACATACGTAATATTACTCGTTGAATTTTATTGTTGAAGCGCTAAACCCTCATCTATTATAAGGGTAATAAATGTTATTTCATCTTATACGAACATGCATAAAAATATTAAATAATTTCGAATAAGATAAACTTACCGGACCGATTCAAAAACTTATTGAATATTACTACTAAATCAAGCAAAACAGTTTAATATTTTGCTTATCTAACCCTAACAAAATGATTTAAAGTCTAAAGAAGTAATTTGGAACTTTCTATTGTTGTTAATGCTATTGTTGCGTCCATCGGATTACAAAAGTCTATTATTAGATGTAGGCTTACTCAAAATAAGAATATTTGTAATGATTTCTTAAATTTACGCGAACACTACACATTGAATAAAACTATTATTTACGGATTTTATCGCGTTTAATTACTTTTAATTTATTTTTGTTATTATCCCGACGTTTCGGGTGCTTTACAGCGCCCATGGTCACGGGGGGGACTGAGATGTTTGACGTCCCAATGTCATAGTTAGTCCGGCTACCTTCAGTTTTTTAATATTAATTTTTGGTCCGATTTACGCAAAACGAGCTTATAGTATCATGAAGTCTTGCAGTGGTATGCTTGGGTTTGGGTTTAATTTTGTTAATTATAGGATCCCAAGCAGATGGTAGCACCCAACCATCTTCTCTATTGAAATTTGGATGTTTTTTAATTTCAATAGCCTCGCGTATCATCCTTGGTAGGAATCGGTGTTCTTTTGCGAGAATTTGTGGTTTATCAAATCTAATGTAATGGTGGGGACGATCTTGAACATGTTCGCAGACTGCAGACTTCCCAGAGCGTCGGTGCTTCACATCAGCTATATGTTCCTTCACGCGGGTTTTTATAGATCTCTTTGTTTGACCTATGTAAGAGAGACCACATTCACAATCTAGCTTATACACACCTGCATCTTGTAGAGGAATATTACATTTGATGTTTGATGCAATCATCATCATCAAATGTAATATTCCTCTACAAGATGCAGGTGTGTATAAGCTAGATTGTGAATGTGGTCTCTCTTACATAGGTCAAACAAAGAGATCTATAAAAACCCGCGTGAAGGAACATATAGCTGATGTGAAGCACCGACGCTCTGGGAAGTCTGCAGTCTGCGAACATGTTCAAGATCGTCCCCACCATTACATTAGATTTGATAAACCACAAATTCTCGCAAAAGAACACCGATTCCTACCAAGGATGATACGCGAGGCTATTGAAATTAAAAAACATCCAAATTTCAATAGAGAAGATGGTTGGGTGCTACCATCTGCTTGGGATCCTATAATTAACAAAATTAAACCCAAACCCAAGCATACCACTGCAAGACTTCATGATACTATAAGCTCGTTTTGCGTAAATCGGACCAAAAATTAATATTAAAAAACTGAAGGTAGCCGGACTAACTATGACATTGGGACGTCAAACATCTCAGTCCCCCCCGTGACCATGGGCGCTGTAAAGCACCCGAAACGTCGGGATAATAACAAAAATAAATTAAAAGTAATTAAACGCGATAAAATCCGTAAATAATAGTTTTATTCAAGAATATTTGTTTCAATCACCTAACTTGGCAGCTGGGCTGGTGATTGCAATGTTTGAACTTGCTACTCATACTGTGTGTGATATTTATTTCGTGCTGAACCAGCTGGGTCAAGTTACCCAGCTTTTTAGATATTTATCCGCCATTAATTAAGTAACGGAGGATAGTTAAGGAATCGTTCGTTACTTTCCTAAATAAGGTAGTGAAATCTTGTAGTAATAATTTAAATTTTAATGTCCTCCAGACCGAATTCCGGTAATGACGGGTAGTCAGACTCGCAGCACAGGAGCATTCTTTATTACCCCATTCTCACAGTGATAGTTAAAATGCCTGACAAAAAATAAAACTCATCATAGTCAAATTAAAATAGATATTCGAAGCGACATTAGCCTAATGGTAGGGCGCGGACCGTGAACTCAAAAAGGTCGTGGGTTCGAATCCGCCATTCGACTACTGGCGTGAACCACTCGTAACACAAGCAATTTAAGCTTACCATGATTGTTTAAGGGGGTTTGTTATTTAAAAAAAATATTCACTAGGCGGCAGACCTTCTTTTCTGCCTAGAAGATCGTCTAGGTCCGTCAAGGTACCTACCTCTTACCTATTTCTGTCATCAAATACAATGATTTCACTGCCGTGGACAACATATTTTTGTAATGGGGCAAAGATGCCCAATTACAATTACAAAATGTGAGGCATTACATCTAAGTACTCAGAGGTGACAACGCACTTGTAGCCCTCATTTTTATAATTGGCTGCGGGTGTCAGTGGAGTGCAGTAGCCACCATCAGATTCTCTGTCAGTTAGTTTGTCATTTTAGGTTTATAAAACAGGTAGATTATGCTCACTACTATATTTATGCCTGTATTAGCACACATGCGGCAATAGTAAAAGAGTAATGTTATTTAAGAGTACAGAAAGTTCAAAATAACTTTATGGCAAAGTTTCTTTGTATTTGTGCCTTGAACACATATGTGTAACACACATAAGTTATAACACAGCAGTTTGGGTCTTTTTTGAATTTAAGGAAATGCTTAAAAATATTAAGAAAATGTTATGAATATTTTATTTAATTACACAATAGTTAATATAAAATCTATTTCAACTATGTTCATTATTTTTTATCAACACATATGTATTTTACAAACTTGATGATTTGTATGCGATGGAGATATTGTAACATTCGAATATATGACAGATTACGAGTATATAGAAAAGTCTTCGCCTAATGGAAAACAATATTATCTCTGTTTCGTTTATTTCCAGTGCGGGTAACGACTTAATAACAAAAGTGTCGATTCACGTCCTTTGAAAATGTTTCTTTTCAATTATAGTGTATCTCACAAATGAACTTGCGGAGAGATGTAGCCAATAAAGTTAATCGCAGTTTGACTAATATTTTTTTTTATTAATTGTAAGAATTTGTTTATATGGAATATAATCCCACGAAATATACACGTTTGTTTAAATTTGTGTATTAATTTATTTATTTTAAAGATATTTGTTTTATTCTTTATTTAATTTATCATAGTGTAGAAGAACAAAAGGCGGACTTATGCTTACAGCATCATCTGTCAATGATTTTTACTTATCATAGGAGTGCTTGACGGCAATGCCACATTAACCTTACTAAACCACTTTATAAAAACGGTAGGCGACCACAAAATAAAACGATGCAATAATTTGAAATACCACTATTATCTATTTTTAAGAAAAGCGCCTGGAATTTCCACAACAATTTGTGTTTTGTCGTAGACATTCCACAAGAAAACACTTAACTTTTATAAAGACAACAAGTAACATAATATTCCATAGCTTCGTGACTTGGATAGCATACTATGCGGAACAGACACTCAACAGTTGAAGCGTAGAATAGAAAAAAGTAAAAGTATTAGTCAGTCATGAGTGTCCTACAGGAGCAAGAGCAGTTACTTACATTCCCAGCGTTGTTTTGCCTTTTGTGTCAAATATTTGTAAACCTAATTTCACACAGTATATAAAATCGTTTCTTTTGTGTAAGGACATCCTGGAACTATAATTTTGACAATAGCAATATGCAACATTATGAATTATTAAACTATGCGCAGTTTAATAGATAGAGCCACGCTATAACTCATCTATATTATCGTTGTGGCCCAAACGAGTCGGCTCTACTGGGGAATGACCACCTGACATATTAGGATAGGCAAAACAAGATTATGTTCGGTTTGGGTTGAACATAATAAAGTAGCCTAAAAAGTTAACATAATATAGTAGCTTAAGTAGTTTCAAAAAGTAGCTTTTTATAACCTCTTTAAAATGTGAGGCAGCTATTTCAACTAAATTGCTAATATTACGAATTCTTTACAATTCTGCGTAATATGAAGTTAGCAATGCTCTTGCATGAAATTCTTGGACAATTTTCTGAAAATGGAACTATGTCGAAGTTAGTATTTATTAGTATTATTTGACATTTTATATCGCAAAGGGGATTACTGAACCAAGACTATCTTGGCTGGATTCCAACAGAAATTACATAGTAGTTACCAGAGCAGTTCATTAATGTGGTTTTTACCTAATTATTCTTACGATATGGTTGTTTTACGAAGTTCAGCCACGTTGCAGCTATGCTAGGTACACATTTCTGAAATCACGAATGTGTCGGCTCGACTACTATCATGTTCTCACAGAATGACAGGGTACAACATCAGATTAATATTGATGTGTTCCGTATGGTGAGTGTAAAGAACCAGAGACCCTTTTTGGTAACCCCAACTGGTAACAAGGCATTAAGTATGAGTCCTTAGGGGTAACAACTCGTGAGCATTTTGATTCTTAATCGATGGTAGATGGCTATATGCCATAGCATCCACTATGATGTTCTCGTTTATCAAACTTACCTCTATAAAAACTACTTTTGAGACTATTTTCAAAATTTTATCAAGGATGAGAAGTTTCATGTAGCACATTATATTTATTCCTACACACCTTATATTATTACTACTTTAAACAAATGAATAGTGTTTAACTATGTAACTATGAGTATATTAATCATATTAACATATTAATGTAAAGGTGAAAATAAATAACCTATCAAAATTCGAGTACATTTTCGCGTTTTACCCTAAGCAATATAAATAGGTTTATATGAATATAAGGCCGTGCCTCCCTGTGGACGTTGGTGGTGCTCATGACCATAAAGATATTGCGAATGCTTTTAGGAAACAGTTCACCATGCAGTCACTCTTAAGTCCCATGTGTAAGGAGGTGAGCGATAGTGAGACCATCGTGAAGGAACGTAATGTTAAGATACCTGCTAAAATGGTGGCTCGGATTATTGAAAGAATGCAGCGTGGGAAGTCTCCGAGTCACGATGGGCACAGTATTGAACATTTCAAATATGCAGGGATCCATTTACCACGGGTTCTTGCTATGTTTTTTACAGTGTGTCTACGTCACTCGTATTTGCCTGAGGGACTGATGCGAACAATAGTGGTACCAATTATTAAAAATAAGACGGGTGATGCTTCTGATATTTGCAACTACAAGCCCATCTCACTTACTACCACTGCGGTGAAAGTACTTGACAGTTTGTTAAATGGTTGCCTCATAAAATATGTAGATGTACATGGTGCCCAGTTCGGATTCAGGGTGGGATTGTCGACGGTTATTACACGGCTAGGAGGACGCCGGTATACGCGTGTTTCCTCGACTTTTCCAAGGCTTTTGACTCGGTCAATTATGATATACTATGGAGCAAGTTGAGGGACGCAGGCTGTGTGCCGGCGGATTATACTTCTCTGATCGAGTACTAGTACAGTAAGCAAAAAAACCAGGTGAGATGGACGGGTACGCTATCACATGAATATAGACTAAAATTTGGTGTCAGACAAGGCGGTTTAAGCTCACCGTTGTTATTTAATTTATATATTAACCAGCTTATCGTGTAACTGGTTAGCACACACGTCGGCTGTCATATTGACGGGACATGTGTTAATAATATAAGCTATGCAGACGACATGGTGCTGCTCAGTCCATCTATAGGCGGGTTAAGAAAACTATTGTCTATTTGAGAGAAATATGCGGAGGACCACGGCTTGAAGTACAACTCGAAAAAGAGTGAAATTCTTGTTTTTACATCACCGAAACAACCGCCGCGTTGTGTTCCTCCCGTATACCTCGATGGTGTAGCCCTAAATATTGTTAATACTTTTAAGTATCTCGGTCACATTATAACAAGCGATTTAAGCGATGATTGTGATATAGAGAGGGAGCGTAGGGCGCTGGCAGTTAGGAGTAATATGCTTGCCCGCAGGTTTGCTCGATGTACAGATGACGTAAAAGTTACTCTTTTCAAAGAATTTTGCCAAGCTTTTTAATCGAGTAGCCTGTGGGTATCATAGAGGCGACGAGCTTACAGCACTCTTCGCATACAGTACAATAACGCTTTTAGGATGCTATTAGGACTGCCATGGTGGTCTAGTGCTTCGAAAATGTTCGCGGATGTTAGGACTGATGGATTTCATGCTAATGGCAATAGGACTAAAATGTCAATGATTTTTGTATGTATATATAATTATAACGTAGGCATAAATACTAACATTACTAACATAGTTATTAAGTAAAATTGTTACTAATATACTTACACTTAATACGCACTAATTATGTCTGAAATAAAGTGATTATTATTATCATTGTGGGGTATCAATATAGTTTTCTCATCTGGTTGGGTTCTAATAATACATAATTATAAATGAAGATGAGAAGATAAATATACATAAATATCAATAACATAAAATAAATATTAAAATACATAAATAAATAAAAGCCCAACCAGACGGAGGCCCTCAGCAGGGGAGACCAAACGGCCGAGGGTTAGGGGGAAAGGGAAAGAAACCGGCGGACGATGCGGGCGGTATCGAGGAGCACCGCCTTCTGCATTTGAGCCTGGAGCGGTCCGCCACGTAGTCCCAGCCGCCTCAGATGACCCGAGAGGCTGACTGGGATTAGCCCGTTCGCAGAGACGACTACAGGAATAATTTCGGTCGGCAGACCACCCCACATGTCGGTCACCTCGTGAGCCAGGTCCAGATATTTTGTTTGCTTATCTGTTTCGGCTTTCACGAGGTTCTCGTCATACGGAATGGTAATGTCGACCAAAAATATCCTTGACTGTGCCCGGTCCATCAGCACAATATCAGGCTTATTCGCAAGAATAGTCCTGTCTGTGATGATGGCCCGGTCCCAATAGAGCCTGGCGCGATCATTTTCGAGCACGGCTTCCGGCAAGTACTTGTAATACGGCAATTTCCAAGACACGAGACCGTATTTCAGAGCGAGCTCCTGGTGAAGAATTCTGGCTACTAGGTTGTGCCTGTGCAAGTACTAAGAGTTAGAAAGCGCCGAACAACCGGAGATGACATGCCTAAGTGACTCACCGGGATGGCGACAAGCTCGACAGATGTCAACGGTGCCATCCTTTAGGATGTATCTCCGATAGTTGTTGGTCTTAATAACCTGATCCTGTATTGCACAGACAAAACCCTCGGTTTCCTCGAAGAGATCACCAAAGCGTAGCCAGTGGAGGGAGGCTACTGTGTCTACGAAAGGCTCATGTAGAGCCTTGTAGAACCTCCCGTGGAGCTCTTTCTCCTTCCATACGGTCTCCCGGTCGGAAATGCTCTGTACTGCCGGGTCTTGCCATTGCTCGTTGGCTAAGGATAGAGGGGTAAGTCCTTTATCACAAGAAATGACGTCCTTATAGAATGGATCATCCGCTCTCGCCAGGAAGTAATCACGGAGGCTGCACACTTCGCGATTATGCATGGTGAGCGCGCTCAAGAAGCCACGACCACCATGCTTCCGCGGCAAGTACAGCCTCATCACCGACGATCTCGGATGATGCATCCTATGGGACGTCATGGTAGTGCGGACTTTTCTATCCAGGGCGTTAAGTTCAGTCTGAGTCCACCTGAGTATGCCAAAGGTATACAAGAGGACAGGCATGACCCAACCGTTATATGCGTGTGCCTTATTCACACCGGACAAAAGGCTGTTAAGCACTTTGGTCAAGCGTGCATAAAACACGTCGCAAACTGACTGTTTCATACCAGTCTCATCGATACCGATGTTTTGTGACATACCCAGGTATCGGTATGTTTCAGCCTCGGAAAGGGTTCTTAAGTTGACGGGCATAGATAAGTCTATGCCCTCAGAGTTAGCAACCCTTCCCCCTTCAACATGGAGGACCGCACACTTATCCGTCCCCAGCTCCATTCCAATGGAATTGCTAAATTTACAAGTGATGTTTAGCAATTCCATAAGATGGGAGCGACTGGAGGCGAATAACTTGAGGTCATCTATATAGAAAAGGTGGGTCACTTTTGTCCCTCCTTTCCGTAGCTGAAATCCCCTCCCGGAGCCCTCCAGTAAGGTACTGAGAGGGTTCAGAGAGAGGCAGAACCAGATTGGACTCAGACAATCGCCCTGGAAGATACCCCTTCTTATCCTTATGTGGTTCTCCGCAGCCATCATCCGCTCGCCCAAATGACAAAGGATCGTACTCCACTGCCCCATACACTGCTCCAGGAAGTCTCTAACTGTACAGTCTATCTTGTACAGCTCGAGGACTCTCTTTAGCCATGTATGGGGCAGCGAGTCGAATGCCTTTCTGTAGTCTATCCAGGCGGCGAAGAATTTCCGACGGTTGCGTTTCACCACTTTGCCAATAACCGCGTCAATGAGGAGTGGTTCCTTGGTTCCACGACCACCGCCCCAACATCCATTTTGAGTGCGCGACATCACCTGATTTGAGTCCAGGTGACGAGTGATTCTCGCGCTCAAAATTGATGTTAGTGTCTTGTATATGGTCGGTAGACACGTGATGGGGCGATATTTGCTCGGGTCTGTGGTACCCTGGTCTTTAGGAACCAAATGAGTGATCCCAGTAGTGAAGAGGCTTGGGAGCGACTTCTGGTTGAGAGCCTCTTGAAACTGTCGGGCAAGCACAGAGTGACACACCATGAACCCCTTCAGCCAGTAGTGATGCAGCCCGTCAAGCCCCGGACTTTTCCAGTTCGGGGCCCTACGGACCGCCTCAGCTACGTCATCCGGCGTTATGATGACGGGGTCCATGGGCGTAATACCCGCACACTGACTCGCCACAACTTCCATCCAAGGGCCCTCGCTGTGGTTTACGGGCTCTGACCACAGGCCGCGCCAGAATGCTACAGTGTCGGCCTTATTCGGTGCTGGTCCCGTTCCACTTACCATTGGTCGCTCCAATGATTCATAGAGCCTCTTCTGATCACTCTGGAAGAGACGATTCTGGTTGAACCGTGTCGACCTCTCGGTATATCGCCGAATCCGCTTTCCCTAAGCAGCGATTCTCTGCTTCAGATCATCTATGCGCTCCGTCAGTTTTTGCGTTATATCCGGCTGGTACAAACTGACATTTGTCCCAGCAAACGCCATCCTGACGGTGCGCACAATTCTTGGCCTGTTATTGCCTGATCTGAAGCATATCAGTCTGCCGATGAGAGCTCTAGCCTTTGCGATACGTACCTCAATTCTTCTTCTCCATGCTGGGATAGCGCTACTATGGCCAGTAGCGCGTCCAGCCGTGAAAACCTTGGCACCTATGATACGGCAGACTGCCAGCGCAGCGTCAAAAAGAATTGAGTCCGTCTCGCAAAGGTCCCGGCTGGCTTCCAAATAGGTCACCAGCATTGGGTTCAGAGCCCTCACGACAGCCCGATTCCGCTTGCTTAGGGCTATGCGGGGAAGTCGCGGTCAATTTTCGAGAGGCGTACTGCGCGTTTCCACAATCGCCTCTTCCAATGTACTCCTCATATGCTCTAATTCCAGTTCCTGGGCGACTGTTCCATCATCGTTTGAATAAACCACAACTGGGATATTCACGGCGGCATCCACGTTTGCGGGTTGCTCTAACATTTGTCGCGCCGCATCCTCAGCCGTAGCATTTTCATCCGACGAGGGAACAGCCTCACGTCGTAGCCGTTCGAGTTCGGCGACATCAAATATATTTGAGCGCAAGATATACCGAACTCGGACTGCCAGGTTTTGCTCTGTGACGGTTAAAGATGGCTCCAGCTCAGCAAAAAGACGATGCATCCTAGCCCGATACGTCAAACATCCAGTTTCTTCCCCTTTTGCCCTAAAGTACGCCCGCAGTGCGTTTGCATTCATTGCTTGTGACCAACGCATGCGACGTGCTCCACCACCGGCGGGTGCCGCTTGCTGAGTCCGAGAAGACCCAGCCGACACCAAGCCTTCTGGTGGGGATGATGGATGCGGAGGGCTGCTAGGTGACCGTGCAGCTCCTCGCGCTCGGCTGGCGGCCCGCATGCTGCCGCGTCCAGCGCCAGCTCCAGACGTGCCCCGGCGACCCCCAGGCAGCGGCCCTTTGCGCACTATCTTCTTATCCATCATCCATTATTTGGGCGTCCATTAACGGGAGTCGCCCGGGCCCGGCACCGTATCATGTGTGGCCATAAGCACAAACGGGCCTCTGCACCCTAAATTCTGCCGAGGCACGGCGCTCAGACCTCTCGCAAGGCGCTGACTGACTGCGTTGACGTAGCAGTTTTGTCACTTAACTGTTACGTCAGCGGGCGATGGGGTCGTCAATTCCCTACGCCATTTATTATCATTATTATTATCATTATTATTATTATTATACTCTGTAACTAAACTTTCTAAAGCTGGGCGGAAGCAGTCTTTTGTTCTTTTGTTTTTGGAGAGGTTTTTTATAAGCAGATATCTTATAGAAGCAGCCCAACACACCTCATTTCAGAATCAAAATGCAGATGCTTTACCAGTTGACCCATTCGTGTTGCAATCATTAAACGCTATATTGTTGCTCTACTACTACCTACTGTTTGAAATAACTTTTAAACTTTGTTATAAGTTTCTGGGCAGTGTCATCCGATTCTGGTTGTCAAATACAATTTTATAGACACACCCACCTTTTAAATAACATCTAATAGGTGTTATTATTTCCGACAGTTTCTTACGTCAATTCAATTTATTTATATGACACTAGTTAGCACTCGCGGAGTCGCAGCCGCAGAAGAAACTTAAAAATTTTGAAAGAGTTATATTGTTTAATTAATAATTAGAAGTGATAACATAGTCATGAAGTTGAATGATATATAAATTTTTAAATTATTTATCGGTACGATACGTGCGGCACCTACTGTACTCGTATATTTATTGTATTATGCCTATAAAGTGCAAGCAATATGTTAACAAAGTTTTACCGCAGTCCGATGAACTACATGATGAGCTATATGATAGCCCATATAATACGAACACACAAACATTTATTTTTAGGTATTAGATTAGAAGATTTTTATAGCAAATACTATAAGATCAGTTTTCTTGGCTGCCTAGTTTATAACAATATCATATAAATAAAGAAATTCTTATTATAATTTTCTCTTTTATATTTGCAGTGTGTTATAATGTGTTCGTTATTTTTCACTCAGGTGAACCTCTTAAATAACTAGAAATTTTGTAACAAAACTATGCAGTTTAGTTAATATGAATATTATAGTATATAAAATATGAGATTTAAAACCTGAAAGCACAGTTGAGTGAAAACATTTGCACTTATTAGTTCACGGGGATTCAGTAGTAAGTTTTTAAGACAGGGGTGCTTTAACCTTGTAAGTCTGACCTTATGTCGCATGTTACATAAGTAATGAGTGTTTAAACTATTTCTACTATGATTTTGAAGCACCAATAACAGAGCGACACGAGTTCATACGACACGAGTCCAGCGGTTAAAGACTGAGCCCAAACACCTCTGCTCAGACGGCAGTTAGATAACCACCAAACAGCCCCAAAGGTTTTCTGACGATTGATCATGAATAAAATCATTATCATCTTCTTCATCATCACTTTTCTCTCGCGGCCTTGAAGACCCGAGCCAGAAAAAGCTGTAAAAGCCAAAAGGACACCAGTACTAACATCACAGAAACTCGATGATTGACAGGTCCTCTTTGCGGCGCGTTGGCGCGGCGGCGCGGTTTCTCGTGGGGCGTCGTCCACTTCCAAACCAGCAGTATTATTTTTAAAAGTGACTTCAAAGGACCTTCACCAAAGGGATGGTATGGGATCCCTTAATGAATTTATTATTTTCCTTGTCTGAATTTTATTGAGTGACATTTAATTTAGATTATCAAACGGATATGTTTTGTTATGTCAAAGGTCTGAAATTTGAAGATTAACATTTTAAAGCTTGCATGTAATTCATATAGTTTTTATGAAGTTATTCAGATATCAACATCATCGGCGTTTACATTTTTGTATCTCAATTTAGCATCGACCAACTGCACCCATTGAATTCATGTTGTACTTTACTAGTCAGTGTACGCATTTACTAGGCAGTTACCAGCGGGCAGTTTAGTAATACCTGACCTGGTGGTGGCAACAGAGAAATCATCACTCCATCAAATCTCATATATGTCGTAACTAGCAAATAAGGACACAGATAGTGGATCTGTAGCTTCTACTGGATTCCGTATTTATATTATTTAGATAGCAACAGAAGTGTGAGACATATTATCGCCGAAATACCTTCCGTGCGAAATGGTATAGACAAATTTCCCCCTTATTTATGATATGTAATGGAAAGATTTTTTGGGCTTTACTTTATATTCTTCCTTTTGTTTACTTTTTTGTTGTTATTGAAATATATAAAACATTAAAATTTATAAAACATTAAAATGAATAAAACATTAGTTCTAAAAGCTAAACCTCTTTCTATTTCAGCTTGTTAAATGGATAAACCTTTTTTTTTCACGTTAAAAATTGACGGAATTCGTCAGATAATTTGGATATTTTACTCAACTATAATGGTTATGACTACGTTACCTTCAAGTAAAATTCCAATCAGGTTTTCCTGAGAGATGAATTTATTTTGCTGAGTAAAAGTGTCGAAAAATTTCGTTTAGTGTGTAAATATATACATGTTATGGAAATACCTAATTTACTGTTAACTGTTATTTAGTGAAGCCGTGGTAGCGCAGGAGCTAGGTTCTCGCTGTAAGATGCAAAGTTTAAGTAGGCATCTGTTTCATTAATTAGTAAAGTAGTAAAAAACTTTGGATTCAAACACGCGGCCCCGTAGTGCTGCTAACAAACGCTTAGCCACTCTACTAAGAAACTTTAAAACAGCATTTTGCTTAATCGAATTAAAAACAAATTTGAATACGCTTTGCAAAATATTTGATTATTTTTCTTTTATGTTATCTGTTTACTCAAAATTACTGCAATAAAGAGCAATAAATTATGCTCTAGGGTGGAATTATCGACGGGTGGACTTAACGATGAAATACGTGGACAGGTGTAGTTAAATAAAACCACATTTATTAAATTTCTTGGTGAAAGTTAATCCAGAATTCAACAAAGTTTATTTACCCACATGGTTGGGAGGCTGACTTAATAACTGAGGCGTTTCCTTCCAATCAAAATTTTAGTGGTGCTTACATAGAATGAAATAGATTTAAAAATGTGACGTAGGAATACAAAACAAAGCAAAGCAGCGAAGATTTCAGTTAGTTTCAAGTATTAAAAAAATTTTAAGAAAATTAATTTTTGGAGTAGAAGGAAGTTACAAACTTTTTATTTACAATATGTATTATTAAGGACAATGTTGAGCAATGGACTTAACTAGTCTGATGAATGAAATAAAAAGGCGACGTTTTGGATGCCTAATAGCACTGATAGTAACGGAAGACTAAATTGTTTGACGTACTATTTTTTAGCAGTTTGCATAAGGCACGTGCTTTTTTACTACATTAGTACATGGTTTTTATTACATTAGTACATGGTGTGACGGCCCTTCATCGTTATTAATAATTAATTTCTATATAAGGGGCCGTTAAATAAATAATGTTAAAAAATATATGCTAAACAATAAAATTACGTTAATAAGCATAAATTTAAAATAAATTCATTTTTAGAGATTTCCCGCTGCGATGTTTGATCACAAAATCCTTTTTCTGCTGCTGCTGGGTGCTCTTGGTTGCACTTCCTCTCGAGATCGATCAGCTTCCCTTTTTATAGTTCGCTTAGGCAGCTGGATCGAAGATGGCCCCTTTCTCCGCAATCGTAGCACCTTGTTCAGTATTTTTTAATGCAGTAACGAACTCTAGCTACTGCGACCTCTCAAATGTGATGGGAATGACGATCCTGCCGCTACTGGGTGGTAATGTTAGCTACACTACTCTCTCGAGTTCGATAACCATCCCTTTCTACAGTTCGCTTAGGCCATCTGGATCGAAGATGGCCCCTTTTCCCACAGCCGTACCACTTAGGACTATATACTTTGTTGCGGTCGCAAGCTGTAGCTGCTGCAACGTCCCTTCCCAGCGTTTTCTTTACGTCAGCCATCACGTTGTCAACCCGATAGTTCACTTGGTCGATTCAGGTTTCAGCTTCCAACAGACGGTCTTCATATTAAGTAACCCTATCCTTCACCTCCCTTATCTTTTTTCCCGAAGGTGGCGTGAAGGTTCTTTATGAGGAGTATCTGCTATTTCTTATCGTTTTTGAGCTGCTCTTCCAAGCTCTTCCTCCTGATGCTTTTCCAACCGACGGGCCTGTTCCTCTTGTCCACGCTGTAGCTGCTCTTTCAACCAACGAGCTTGTTCCTCCTGTCGGCGGGCCCTCTCTTGCAGCATCATCATCAAAGCACCTAAATCAGTTGCTGCATATATAGAGCTACTGACGGGCCGGCCGAGGTGGCCAGCAGCTGACCCTTCGACGTGTTCGGCGTTGCACCACCAAACCGTCTCAAATCCGTCTCCTGCTGGCGTTGACTTTGGAAATGGACACCCTCCGTATTGTCCCTCGGTAAAATTGACATGATTTGACCCCACTTCTGACATCAATTGTTACGAGCTTACGGTTAGTGACAATAAAACTGACGATTGAATTACATATTATCAAAATTGACAATTTGACTGCCAAAGACCAGTTACAACTTAAAACACACTAATAATTAATCAAACGAACACTTTGGTTCGCAGTTATATCGCTTCGAAGTATTCGCTTGATCGCCAATTCAATACTGACTCGGTCGCGGTTTTTACTAGCTTTATATAGGCCCTTTCCACTAAACTATCTAGAATGTTCGAACACAAACCGGTCCCAATCGACTAAGTGTAGAAAGTTATCTCCTAGTTCTGCTACTCGATACTAGATGGCGCTAGTGAGAAATTTCTAGCATGGAATTTTCTGGACTAGACCAGAATTTTTAACAGTTATTAAACACGGAGAATTATTAATAATTTTATTATAACTATTAAGCTAGGAATTTAATGAAAACTTAATATTTAAAATGGTGCTTACATTTAACCACAAATTATTCTGAGTGTAACATGAGGTAAAGTGTAGAACATTCGTAGCTGTGTAAACTTTCTGAAGTAATGAGGAAAGCTACTATGAAGTTACTAATGCAATTTCTGAAGTTATTTTATCTATTAAGAAAAGTTGTAATTGAGTTTGTTTCGATATGACACCAACAAAAGTCGTTTAAGTAATATATTGTTTTGAGAAATGAAGTTATCAAAATAAGAAGACATTCCAAAAGTGCTAGACTAAAAACAATTATGTTTAGATTAAACGGAATCAAATACGGCCGTCCAACTTTAAGTATTAATTCATTAAGTTATACTTTAAAATAATAATTTCTTAAATATGACAGATTGGTTGAAATTATACGCAAATTTTCTCGCTAAAAAATTAAACTTCTTTCTTCGGGAGATATCTTTATTCAACCCAACTTACGGTTAGTGGTTGCGCGGAAAAACCATTCGTAATTTCATTTTATTCGACGGTATGCTTGCCAAGATTGGTCCTTCCTTCGACCTTTCCTTCACCTGTTGTCCCTCCGATACACCGGGGTAGTGGGGTGAGAGGGGAAAGAAGATGATTCTAGAATACCGTGTGATTTGCAACCAATGAGAAGCGCGCCCCTCCGAGACGCCTTGAAAGAAGGACCGAAGTAATATAAGCCAGCACGTGGTACTCGCGCGCTCTCTTCCCTTCGCGCACCAGTTGGAACCACACCGCCTAGGACAGTCGCATCCTGGAAAGCTTTGTCCACGCGCACCGCTAGTTCAACCGCATTAGCCCGGAGCAGTCGAGCTTCAGGAGGAACCGCCTCACCTCGTGTGAGATATAGTCGCGCACCGCTCTCTTCCATCGCACCATCGACCAGGACCGCATCTCTGGGGCCCCAGGAGATCCGCCAGAAGTCGCAACGCAGCAGCAAAGCGTCCAAGCCGCATCGAAGTAACACCCCGGTAAGTGCGATTCCTTATTTACGTTACCCTGCTTGAAATTTGTGTTTATTAGTTCATCCGTCCCAATTTCATTCCTCCAAATGTGGTCAAGCAGGGGTTCCTTTATAAACCTTGGCAAGCAATAGGTTTTCTTGGAAGAGCGAGTGCATTGTTAGGGAACCACGTGCCAAATCCGCCATCTAGTTTAAGCATCATCCACGTATACAGTCCACATAGTGTAACATCTCGCGTAGTAGGGTCAAGGCTCGACCGGGGAATAGGCCCGTCGCTCAACCAGTTAGTTTAGATCTCATTTCCAAAATTAAAGATATTCTTTATCCTCATAAATCTTTGTTGTTATCTTTAGACGTTGATAGTCTTTTCACAAATGTTCCATCCCCATACTGTTTGCGTATATTCGCAGATCTCTTTAATAAAGTCGTATACATCCCGGGGAAACAAATTATTTACTTAATTTAACCTCATTCTGTATGAAAAAAAAAACATTATTTCCATAATAATAGCCATTTGTGTTTACAAAAAGATGGGTTCTGGTTCCTGTCTAAGTACACTTATGGCAGAAATATTCATGGATCATTTTGAAAAACAACATATAGTTTTCAATCAAAATATCATGATCTATTGCCGATATATAGACGACATAATTATTTGCTGGACTGGCACAAGGAGACAACTTGATGTTTTCCTTAACAAAATAAATAGAGAGAGATTGTATGAGTCACCAAAAATACACAAACCTAACGCTCCATTACGTCCAATAGCGAGTCAAATCGATTCGCCAACTTACAGATTGGCTCAACACTTAGCCAAAATATTATCACCTCTCAGAGGACACACAATAGCACATACTAAGGATTCATACCATTTTTTCAGTGAGATAAAAGACCTAGTTCTTGCTGACTATGAAATCATGGTCAGTCTTGATGTTCAGTCTCTATTTACATGCCTACTCATTGAAGACTGCATCTCAATTATAACTAGGAAACTAGATGAAAATAACATGCCACCAGAATATGCAGTACTACTAAGACCTTGCCTTACATCTGGCTATCTATTGTGGAAGGAAGAGTTTTACAAGCAAGTAGATGGTGTTGCGATGGGCTCACTTGTATCTCCCATTGTCGCCGATATGTTCATTGAAGACTTTGAGGAGAAAACTCTCCTTACTGCACCTGTCACCCCAAGATTCTACAAGCGGTACGTAGACGATACCTTCACAATTTTACCGTCAGACAAAGTAATTGCATTTTTAGAACATCTTAATTCCACAAACTCTAAAATTCAGTTTACTATGGAGGTAGAGGCAAATAATTCCTTAACTTTCCTAGATGTGTTAGTCATCCGAAATCCTAACAACACCATAGATCATACTGTGTATAGGAAAAAGACCCATACAAACCGATACTTAAATGGTGAATCTCACCATCATCCTTCGCAGTTAGCTACCGTGGGCAAATCTTTGTTACAGAGAGCACGAGGGATCAGTGACAGCAAACACCTGGCCGCCGAGATTCAGCATGTCAAGCAGGTTCTGCACGACAACAACCTTCGGGTCCCGCGCCTCTGTCACAGTGACCGAGTGAAGCCGGCCACAGTCGAGCATGTGCCTGCTATACTACCATATGTCAAAGGTATCACAGACAAGATTGGCTACATTTTGAAGCGAGCTTCTATTAGAACATTCTACAAGCCGGCGAAGAAGAAAAGTCAGTTCTTACCATCCGTCAAGTGGCATATTCCTCTACAAGATGCAGGAGTGTACAATGCTTGATTGTAATTGTAGTCTCTCATATATAGGCCAAACAAAGAGACCAATTAGACCCCACGTAAAAGAACACATAGCTGACGTAAAGCATCAACGTTCCGGGAACTCTGCCGTTTGCGATCATATCCTAGATAGCACAGATCTTGGATTACATCAGATTTGATAGACTAAAAATCCCGAAGCTGAAGGTACTCCGGGTTAATTTTGACATCGGGACGTCAGTCACCTCAGTCCCCCGTGACCATGGGTGCTGGAAAGCACCCGATACGTCGGGTATTAAAAATAAAATAAATAAAACGCGATAAAATCCCTAAAAGTAGTTTTAATCAATGTACAGTGTTCGCGTAAATATAAGAAATCATCTAAAAATATTTTTCTGTATCTATAACAGCTCATTTTATTACTATCGTTACTTCAGGTTTATGGAGTACCTACTTTATTTTCTTTACTTTAACGTCCCATTTACCTTATTTACGATGAACGTGGGACTAAATGTGTTACTGTCAATGTACATAATGTTTTCCCTAAGCCAGTTTACACCATAGAAACACCCTATTTTAAGGGTGTTTCTATGGTGTAACACATTAAAATAAAGCTCCTTTACGAAACGAGGAAAACTTTTGCGTCGTAAACTTTGTCTCAAATGAATGGTGGTTGAGTGTCCTACTAAACTGGTCAAATAAAGATCTAGTTTTCGTTATGTGTCCCAATGTCCCAGTCTGCAAAGATTACAATATCGATTATAAGGAATGACAGCGATAATAAAGTATATTTGGAATTAAAAAAAATATTTTTAGACTTGTAAAGTTCAGAAGATAACAAAATAAGCCAATCACGGGATAATGCACCTTAAATAATAAAGGTGTGGCGGCGCTGTTGTCGCGCCGCAAGCGAAAACACACCGAAGCCTAAATCACGCTATCAACATTCCGAATCATAAACAGCATATATAGAACATCTCTGAACTATCACACGGAGTGTCGGCCGCTCCCCGAGCAGAACACCTAGCCCGGAGGGAGATCTTCCCCTTTCCTTCCACGGCCACAGTAGTGACCACCCGACGTGATCTGAACACGCAACCAACAACCTTCGGAAACTACAATTTGAAGCCTTCGTCATTATCCTCAAGAACCCCTACCATTCACTACTGAGAATCGCCTTCTGCAGTCTTCAGTTCCTGCAAGCCAGTCCAACTTGTCTTCATCTCGACTCACCGCAGATTTATAAGACAGACTTCTGGCACTTGCTCCGGCACATCGTTCTCACCGGCATCACTTGCCAGTGCGTTGTACGGTATGCATTACACATCGGCATATTATTAGCACCAGTGTCACTTGCCCTTACGCACACAGCATGCATTACCCACCGGCATTAAAAGACATACCGGCAATCGGACTGCACTATTGACCTCCGGTCTGAGCAGGGGGGTGATGTGGCGGCGCTGTCGTCGCGCCGCAAGCGAAAACACACCGAAGCCTAAATCACACTATCAACATTCCGAATCATAAACAGCATATATAGAACATCTCCGAACTATCACACGGAGTGTTGGCCGCTCCCCGGGCAGAACACCTTGCCCGGCGGGAGATCTCCCCTTTTCCTACCACGGCCACAAAGGTAAATTACATATATTTATAAAAAATAAACTCTGTGTATAAAATCACTGGTAAAAATAGAGAAAACGTACAGGAAAAGATAAAAACGTTGAATATAAGATAAATATAGAGAAAGGAATATGAGAGTAATAAATATAATATGATTTTATCTATTCCCCAAATGAATGTTGTTTAATTAAATAAAGTGTTATAGAGAAGAGAAATAATTTAAAGTTTCATAGAAGACGATTAGGAGTCACGTGCGAAGCATTTTGTCCACAGGAGCCTTTGAAAGCGGGTGGAACACTGTTACTTTAAGTCCTTCAGTAGGCCTTTAACTCAATCCTGCATGGTAGTACTACAACAGAGACGTGGAACAATTGCGTTATTGATCTTGTCTTGATCTGGTCTTGTTGTTTAAGAAAGGCAACAACGCTCTCTTGAAGAACTACAGACCGATTTTCCCTCTGAGTCGGGTCTACGTGCTGTGTTTGACAGTTAGTACGAATGGTTTCTCAGGCAAACTCGATGACTTCCACCCTTCCAAACAAGCCAGTTTCCGAAAAGGCTTCAGTAACATAGACCACATACATATCCTGTGGTAGATTAAACAGAAGACCGAAGAGTACAATCAAACACTTTGCATAGCGTATGAGAACTATGAGGAAGCCTATGATTCCCTTGAAATCCGGGTGGTGCTACAGTCCATTCAGCAGTGCCAAGTTGCCTGTCGATATATCGTAGTGCTGAAGTTTAACTTTTTTCGGGAACCTGTGCATTCTGGTCTCTCGCCAAGGCTGTCCAAGCGAACTTCTGACAGTAATCTCTTTTATCCTTGCACAGGGAGTACGACTCACTGACCCATGCCGTAAAGGGCAAATCTCTTGGGCTCTCACTTAGCGTTCAACTCGACTATCGATGACGAGGGGAACACACCGCTGACCATCCCGCTGTGTGAGTATTACATGCCAAATGTGTGGTTTACACAGCGCTTGGTTGGCAAAGCACTCCTCCCCCTGGACATCAGCAAGTCAAGTGGGCCTGAAGGAGTTACTCCCATTGCGCTGAAGACGTGCTTCAGAGTAGGTACTGGTTTTAACGCGTCTATTCTAATACTCCTACTCACAGGGCGTAGTACTGAATTAGCGGACGACAGCTTTAGTCTACCCAAATCCCAAAAAAGGTGACCACTCAGACCCGTCCAACTACAGGCCTATCGCCATCAACTGCTTGTTTTTTAAAATAATGGAGTCCATTCTAAACTGCCAGCTCATGAGGTATCTTGAGGATCACCAGCTTATCAGTGACCACCAATACGGTTTTCTTCGTGGTCGATCAGCAGAGGCATTATTCGTTAGTTTGGACATAGCGTAGGCCATCGATCCAGTCTGGTATAAAGCGCTTCTTTCGAAGCTTCCTTTTTATGGGCTTCCCAAATAATTGTGCAATTGCATCACCAGTTTCCTTGCTATTTGGAGTCGTGATAGACGGTGCATGCTCTGATTACAAGCCTTTTTATGCTTGTGTTCCACAAGGCTACGTGCTGTCACCAACGCTGTTTCTTCAGCATATCAATGATATGTTGCAAATTGGTAACACTCGGTATTAAAAAACCGAACTAAAAGTGTTCGTGTCTTACTTTGAGATGATCCAAGACGATGGCAAACTTTAACACAATTTATTTATATTTGTCAGCTTTAATCGTTTAGATATTGTATTTAAAATAACTTCAAGGAGCTTTTTATTTTGGTTTTCGATAATGCTTTATATCTACCATAGCCGAGGCATAATCAATTTATTTGTGTTTTACTATGGTAAAGTTTGGCATCCATAAAGGTGTCAGACAGGGCTGTGTGGCTTCCCCGTGGCTGTTCAACCTTTTTATGGACAGTTGTTTGCAAAATTTAAAAGTTGAAGACTGCAGATTAAAAATGGGTGAGTTAACCGTCAAATGCCTTTTGTACGCCGATGATCAAGTTATTCTTGCGTCGTCGGCGACCGAGCTGCAAATGATGGTTACGTTAATGAACAGATCATTAAAAGAAAGGGGTATGAAAGTGAACGCAAGTAAGACGAAAGTTATGGTTTTTGAAAGAGAAGAAAGTAAGACGATATGTGAAATAAGAATAGAAGGGGAGTTGATCGAGAAAGTAGATGAGTTTGTATATCTGGGTTGCGTATTTAGCAGGGATAGGAGATGTGATAAAGATATAGAACGATGAGTGAATGCAGGAAATAGAATAAATGGGGCCCTACACTCTATTGTGAAGAGTCAAAATGTGTTGAAAAAGGCACGTACGGCAATTCACAATGCTGTGTTGGTCCCTACTTTAACGTATGGTTGTGAAAATTGGGTGTGGCAGAAGAAGCACGAGAGTAGCCATTCTACTCTCGTGCTTCTTCTGCCACACCCAATTTAAATGCACAATATTCACACGCAGTAGAAATGCGGTCGTTAAGGAGTATGTTGGGGCTGAATCTGAATGACAGGGTAAGAAATTGTGTAATAAGAGAAGAGTGTGGTTTGCAAGATGATGTTATGACCACGATTAAGAAAGGAATGCTTCGGTGGTTTGGCCATGTGGAAAGAATGAATGAGGAAAGAGTGACAAAGAAATTTATGTTGCAGAAATGAATGGCAGAGTCGGAAAGGGACGTCCTAGGTGAAAATTTATCGACCAAATTGGCGATTTATTGAAAACGGGCAAAATTAGGAGTACCCTTAACCAAAGAGCGTGTATGCGTAGGTCTATGGATATGAAGGAGGTGAGAGGTGTGTCAGGATCGTGCCAAATGGAAGTCTGTAGTCTCTGCCTATCCCTCTGGGTGACAGGCGCGAGTGCTTATGTATGTATGTTAAAGTTTGCCAAATGAATGACTTAAATTCAGAGAACTCACGAAACAATGACTACCACGTTTATATTGGGGAGAAAGATTACTTTGTGACGGTATTGCCAATATTTTTGGGAAGAAAAATAATTTTATGACGGTATTTCCAATGAAAATATCACGAAAATTTTACATCGATATTTGTTGTTTTCAACTGAGTTTTGCCGCGAGATCAACATTCGAAATGACCAACCCGTGACAATTTGCGATACCGTGAAAGATAAATTGGCAGCTCTTTTCCGTTTTAATCGAGCATTTGCATAAATTCGTAAGCACATACATTTACATAGTAAAATAGTTTGTTTTATTCTACTTCTTTGTTATATTTTGTTTCTATTAAAGTTAAAATGTCCGTAAGGCGAAAAGACGCTAAATTTGATGTACAGAATATATTAGTACAGACTGATGTCAGTGACTGTGTGTTAAAATAAACATTTAATACAAGAAAAGTGTGTAATCAATATTATTGTCAGTAACGTAGCCCAGCTATTTAGCTCGAAGTACTGAAAATCTATTGGGAAGAATAATACAGTCTGTAGTCGGCACTATCATCGAGTGGCAGCCTCGTATTTTTAGCGCATAGACGAGCTGAATTGATGATGCATTGATGGAGTGACGACCTGATGAAATACACAGTAATCAGGACCACACTTTTATAGTGAGAGATAGAAAGAGAGAGAGAGAGAGAGAGAGAGAAGTTAAGGACAAGTTTTTTATTAAGGTATCAACCCACTTATGTTTAGTACATTTTATACACATATGTATTTTATACACATAAAGAAATAAAAATTAAACTCTATTGTGTACAGCTGCCTTCTGACTTCTCAATCTCACTCAAAATCTTTTTCTGCCAAGGAAGTCTCACTGGCAGCCCGGGTTGAGAAAGATGGCGCTGTTTCACCCTAGTGTCAAAAAAACCACAAACAGCAGTTAGTTCTATGCCCGATATCGCACCGGTCGTGTCGGAATATCATCCCACTGGAAAATCCATCGGCTTCATCTTGCACTATAATAGAGAAGTTGCATTAAATTTTTTGGCACAAAATTATATAGAAATCAAAGACTTGTGATTGTGACGTCATTATATCTGTTGAAACTGTGAAACAATCGCTATCAGGATATACTTTTGTATTTTCTATATTTGAATAACCACTTTATGTAACCTGTATTTTACAATGATATTTTTTTTATTTTGACAACGTAAACATGGATGTTTTATCATTACACCATACGGTGGCGTTACTAAAGCGTAACATTTTAGGAAAACTATTTTTAATTGCGAAATTATGTGGAAATATAATTGTTAGCTTTTTTAACTTTTCTTAAGTAAACTTTTAAAAAAATCATGCAACTTCTCTATTCTGTATTACGCAGGTGGCTTGTCTCCGTTGAGACTATCCGCCATGATTTTCGCTAGACTAACATCATTTTTGTTTCCTTAACAGCCACTTACTATATCCGTTTTGCAATGAAACATGATATATATCAATTTAGCTCGTAAATAATGTGCAGTGATATTGTGATTTTTTTTAATAGAATAAGGGTGACAAACGAGCACACAGTCCACCTGTAGGTAAGTGGATGCTGTGGCCCACAGATATCTACATTTGTCCTCGATTAAGAATCAAAACGCAGATGCGTTGTCTCCCCTGAGGACTAAGATAGAATGCCTCGTTTCCAGTAAAAAGGGTCTCCGGATCTTAACACTCACCTTAAAAAGTACAGCAGTATTAAGCTGCTATTTTATGCTGGAATTCTGTGAGAGCGTGTTCCTTCCCCGGTCGAGCCGACCCATTCGTGCTACAACCATAATATAGCTGCAGCGTGGCTCTACCAAGTAGTAAATTGAAATATTCGTGTAAATAATAATAATACGATTATTTCCATTACCTGTAAATTTTAAAAATAAATTATTATAACTCGTCAGTGTGTCAAACAATATTTTTTTTCGGAAATTTTCTGCTTTCATATGGTATACACATAACAACCTCCGTACCACTATATTATGATGTCGTTTGTCAAATTCCTGGCTAGCAACCTTGCATGGCAGGAGATACCCTTTTTTTTCAACAGCAAATTCAGTATTCCGTCCTCATTACGTCCCATCACAAGTTCACGCGTGAATATTGGCCGTAGAGGAACTAGCATTCATCGAGTTCCCGAGAAACCAGGTCCTTACTCTTTCTAGTGTGGTTCTCTGGTT
>JAUPFT010000023.1:13870842-14063342 GCA_036936625.1 Parnassius smintheus behrii
TTAAATTAAATATACCACAAATCCTCGCAAAGGAACACCATTTCCTGTCAAAGATGATTTGCGAGACTACAGAAATTTTAAAAAAGTCTTAGAAGATAGATGGGTGCCACCATCTGCATAGAGTCCTATAATTAATAAAACTATAAGCTCATTCTGCGTAGATCGGACCAAAAAATAGTATTCTAAAACTGAAGGTGGCCGGGAAAACTATGACATGGGAGCGTCAAACACCTCAGAACCTTTGTAACCATGGGTGCTGAAAAGCACTCATCGTCGCAGGGGGGTTCGGGTTCTTTACAGGCGTATTTGGGTACTCGATGTGTGGTGCTTTACAACATCATGTTGCCACCAGCTCAAACACAGGGATTCGTAAAAGAAAGACCAAATATTTCACATATTCACATCATATATTATCATAAAATAAGCCAATGTCACAGGTTATACAGAATATCATAGTAAATAAGTTCACATGTACTTACACTTTTAGTCTTTTAATATTTAAATAACAACTAGTTTCTGCGCTTTATTGCTTACAAGTTACTTCTTCTAAGCCTCGAACCAGAATTCCCTTCTCTTACGTGTGTCAGCTTCCCTCGACTCGTGTAGTATGAGTAGTATCCTCTTAGTAGTCTGTTGTAGTATGCATTCGAATGAACGACCGTATCTATGACTGATTTATTGAATGATTTTGGGTTACCATTGTACAAGTAACCATCACGAATAAGCAGAATAAATACAGACTTATTTACAGTTACCGGACAGAAGCTAACAATCATGAATTAAAAAAATAAAATGAAACGTGATAAAATCCTTAAAGTTAGTTTCATTTATTGTGTAATAATAATAAAACGTTTAAGTAAATATAAGAAATCATTATGTATTTTTTAAATTAAGAAAAAAATGGGAAAGTACATACTTTAATAGTTTATGGAAATGTACCCACTTTTAAATATAATGTAAAAGTAGGTACAATTCCATAACAACTACTATTATCTACAGGACAAATTTAGATGAAAATCATTCACACCGCAGCACAATAGTACAGGCACTGCTATTAAGCCTCAAAAATAGGTAGGTTCCACCCACCGAGATTAAATTCTAGGCAAAAAAGAGTGCATACAGACTAGGTGTTAGGAACTACCAATATGTGAAAACTTTAGGCGAAGTAAATATGGAACTAGGACTTAATATTTCTATTAAAAATCTTTCTGGTCAAGTGGATGTAATTTTAATTACAAAAGTAACTCGATACACAGAAACCTATGAATTTATTACCTTTATACACAGAAACATAATACGCAAGGGTGCTACGAACTGGAAAATTTATATCTAGTCCACACTCAAACTGGATCCAAAGTTGAAGCAAACCATTAGACTTAGAGGTAAATAAAATACAAGTTAAAATATTAATAAATAACAATATCAGTTAGAAAGTTCTGAACATTAATAGTTCGTAGTTTTATTTGAATTCCGATTATTTTGCAAATCAATATTATTTTCAACTTTATTAAATACCACTAAACAACTTTGAAAATAAACAAAAAATGTGTCATAAATTAGTAGCACAATTGATGACCTTTCGCTAAATCTGATCTCTTCCAAGCAACTTTTCCATGGTCAGAAACTTAAAATAAGTAAATAGAGAGTTGTAAATTAAAATTTTATAATATAAAACAATGAAATATTTGAATATGAGTTAAGAATACATTATAATTACAATGTTTTTATAAAAAAAATCCTACACGTGATATACCATATAATATTGTAGTAGATGGATACACGGTACACAAAAAATAATAAAAATAATATTCAACGTAACATGGATAGTGATAACAGGTAGAGCTTCGTAACTTTTTGTTAGAATTTATTATATATATAGTAATATAATATAATATTATATATATAGTATTTTTGTTGTAGCTGTATGCCAACCAAAAGAAGCTGCAATAACAGTATTTAGATTTTCATCTTATATGCTGAATGAATTTTTAAAGTTTCCATTTTAATAAATTTTAGTATAATTACTTTTTGAACAATACGTACTGACATCATAATATGAATTTAGCATTTGCTTTTAATGGGAAAATAATAGGGATGGCCCGTTCAATATTATTTAAAGGTAAAGTTTAAGGCTATGTATAGTTTAAGGTACCAATTTTAATACAAAATAAATATTTGAATATGCACGAATTTATTTATCAGAACTCTCCTAGTTATTGCAAATACGTACCATCAAGAAATAAACACGTCACCGAAAACATCTGTAAAGAGACTAAAAGCAAATAAATTAAAAATTACTCTTATTTTTGGACACTAACATTATAGGTAGAATAAGTGATTTAATAATTTTGTAATGATCTTTCGTACCTTATTTATGTCAATACACGATCTTAATCTTAATTTTAAAATATATATAAATATTTTTAGATTTATGTATGAGATTAATAACTTAATTCAATAGCTGATTCTAAAGGGCGCAACTGAAAATAAAACGAAATTGTTTCTCATGTTAGAGCTTACAGAAAATTATTATCTAACCTTAGTTAAATACAATTAACGTCATGTAGACATACTATACTAAAAAGAATGTGATATTGATATCGAGGGTTGTGTGTCACTGACTCAGTGACGGGAGATATTTGATACAGCGCTAAATATAACTGTTTACTAATGTTTGTTTGGGAAAAAAGTTTTTTTCAAAGTGATTCTTGCATCAGAAAATGTCATGAAAGTCAAGTCTCCTTGCGTACGATTCGTTATGACTCTCTGAAATAGCATGTTTACGCGGCTCAGGAGGTAAATCGGTCTGTAGTTCTTCAGGAGAGCGTTGTCGCCCTATTTAAGGAACAAGACCACCGAACTTCTGTTCCACGCCTCCGGAGTAGTGCCACCGCGGAGGACGTAATAAAAGAGCTATTGAAGGACTTCAAGTCCTGGTTATTCACCCGCTTTCAGAATCTCCGCTGTAATTTCATTCTCTTCCGGGCCTGGCCAATTTGCGGCGCTGGAGAGCCACTCCAATCTTGCTCAGACCGACGTCCGGGATATCATCGGAATAGTGTCACTAACAAATCAGGATAATAAGAAATTTCGGTTGCCTACCCACTTGCTAAGAGAGGACTATATCAAATATTCCCCCTAAGAAGTAATCTATGGAAAAGATCTATGTTCAGCAGTGGACTTTTTATAGGCTGTAATGAATGAATAAATGACAAATAACAACTCTACTCCGTAGAGAGGAAAACGGGTAATTCATTCGTAATCGATTTATTAGTACATTAATACGAGGATGGATTGAAAAGTACTCGGCCTAACACAGATCCATTCAATTCTAAAAATCAAATCTACCCACATTATTTAGTTCAGTTCAGACTAGTTCATTGTGTGAAGTTCAAAACGTGTGCGATAATTAGTTGTGATTTTATAAATTTATTAACAAGGTAATCGGACATAATTTCCGCGAATGGAGCAAATCGAGCAGCGTGCCGTCATTAAGCACCTCTGTAAGAAGGGGCTATCATCAAAAGCCATCCATGATGATATGGTCAGTACATTACGCGATTGTGCTCTGTCATATTCATCCGTCAAAAATGGATAGCAGAATTTAAGCGTGGTAGAGAGAGTGTGAAAGATGAACCCCGCTCTGGAAGGCCTTCGACGTCAACTATTGACGAAAATATTAAAAAAGTACTTGATTTAATAATGGGAGACCGCAGATTAAAAATTAGAGAGATAGCCGAGATTATAGGCATCTCTTATGAACGAACTCAAAACATCATTGTCAACGAGTTGGGTTTCCACAAGGTGTCTGCGAGGTGGGTTCCGCGACTGCTTTCAGTTGAACAAAAAAGGACGCGATTGACTATTTCACGCGACTGTTTGGAGTTATTTGAAGCCGATGCAGATGATTTTTTGAATCGTTTTGTTACTATGGACGGAACATGGGTTCATTACTGTACACCGGAAACAAAACAACAATCAAAACCGTGGAGAAGACCTGGTTCACCACCCCCTAAAAAGGCTAAGTCGATTTTGTCGGCAAATAAGGTGATGGCTTCAGTATTCTGGGACTCGAAAGGTGTGATTATGATTGATTATCTTGAAAGGGGTCAGACTAGAAACTCTGATTACTATTGCACCTTACTACGTCGTTTATGAGAGGAAATAAAAGAAAAACGTCGAGGAATGCTCAGAAGAAAAGTCCTGTTTCATCAAGATAACGCCCGTGTTCACACGTCAGTACAGTCAATGGCTGAAATTCACAACTGTGGCTTTGAACTGTTACCGCATCCGCCGTATTCACCTGATCTGGCACCATCAGACTTCTTTTTGTTCCCTAATCTAAAAAAGCACTTGGGAGGTCAAAGATTTTCGACAAACGACGAGGTCAAAGCAGGTGTAGACGCATATTTTGACTCTAAGGAAGAATAATTTTTTTTCAACGGTCTAAATGCTTGGAAGGGGAGGTGGCAAAAGTGTATTGAACTTGATGGTGATTATGTAGAAAAATAAAAATATAACTGATTTAGTATGTGTTTATTTTCTTGGTTAGGCCGAGTACTTTTCAATCCACCCTCGTATTGGTGACTATTTATTATCGCCTGAAAACAATATCGTTACTTAAAATTAGGCTTTAAACCATGTTTATAAAATTTACGCTACTAAAATACGATAATTTTACGCCGTAAAGATTAGTTTTTGGCACAACATGTGAAACATGAACATAATGAGTGCTGATTAATTTTTAAATTAATAAATATTTTATATATCATTGGTCCCACAATTATCACAGATCTCGTGTTTAAATTTATTAGATTGCGGTTTTACTTTTACCGTCAATATAAATAATTTTTTTTAAGTGTTATTTATTATATAATTTTATTTTTGTCACAATTATTATCTTTTTTCTTTGGGTAAAGCGTCCTATTTACCCCTTTTTTCTCGTTTGTGACTTGAAAGGTGACTTCCATGTACTCATAGCATTATAACCATATTTTTATACCAGACGTAATATATCCAGGGCTGGTAATTAGAAGCAGATTATCTGTTATTATGTAATCACAACATAATACTTATTCCTAGCATACTTCTTATTACTCATATTTTTTATTATTATTAAGCTTATTTAATTTTTTATATGATTTAAGTCCACCGATTTTGAGAAATCAAAACAAATACGTGTATAGTAAAAGAGTCCAAATAAGGATATTATTTTAAAAAGAAGGAACAATAATTGATTATATCTTCAGGTTTTCTTAGAAACGTAATGAAAGTATTAAAAGGAAATATTAATAAAAATAATAAAACGTTATCGACGAACGAACTATTTACTTAATAAAATATAATTTACAATTTTCAATAGCTCCGCGTCCTTGTTATGTACAAGGACGCGGAGCTATATATATTTGGATTGCTCATACGTAAAAATATTTTTAAAAAGATCTCCTGACACAAAAATTTAGGATAAAAGAAAATTTTTCCTTATAATCCGAAATTAGGAGTCGAGGAATGAATATAAAATCAGTCGTGACTTAAAGTCCCGGCAATTGGCTATTCAGTGGATATAAAGGGAGCCATATCCGTTTACAGATCAACAGCGCGCGATTGAAATAGATTTTTTAAAATCTGATATTTATAAGTTAATATATAAAATATTGTAGTGGTGGTTGAGATATTCCTCAAACAACCTATAGCGTTCCTTGGATAATGCAATAGGCAACAAAACGAAAATGAAACGTGACTTGGGCAGGATATTCCTGGTATCAACAAAAATATTTAAAAAAACCTGCAGTTGCCAATACGCCTGCCATAATACTCCTATGAATAAATCTACGGGGGAGGCCTACGTTCAGCAGACTTTTTTATGCATTAATGGATAGAAGATAATAAATATAAAAAAAGAATGTCTCTGAAAACATTCGTTTCTATACCATTCGTCTGATTACCGCGAGAACGATACTCCGGAATATATCTTTGGTGAGTTCCTGTGTGCACAAACGAATATTTATAAAATATATATTGCAATGGTATGTTGTTAAAGAGGTGAAGCCACGTTGCAGCTTTATTATGGTTTTAGCACGAATATGTCAGCTCGACCGGAAAGGACCACGCTCTCACAGAATACCAGCGTGAAGTAACAGCTTAATGCTGTTATTTCTCTTATGGCGAGTATTGACAACCAGTTAACTGGAAAGGGGGATGAGTCGCTCGCGTCCGTAGGCTCCGACCACCTAACCTTTAGGCCCACCCTACACGTGTCCCCCGGGCTCCTCGCCGTATGGTAGCGGCGTTAAATCTACCACCACCCCTTGTTCGCACCATGACTCAGGAAATAAAAGAAATGGCCCCGAGTTCCCGGCGCCCCTTAAATGGGGCAGGGGTGCGAAGAATCTCCGGGAAAAAAACCGGCGACGAGGTTCGCCACCCGTCACATTCTGTCTCCCGGAGGGGCGAAAAGTGGATTGGGGATACCCGTCTGGCTACGCTGAATGTATGTGGAGGAATGAATGATAAGATGGATGAAGTATGCGAAATGATGAATAACAGAGGAATAGATGTGTTATGTGTGAATGAGACGAAACGAAAGGGAAAGGATGCCACTGTACATGGCACGTATACCGCGTATTGGTCTGGTGTGGGCGAGACCGAACGGGCATGCCAGGGAGTCGATTTCATCCTTTCAGAAAGAATGGGTCAATGTGTGAAAGAGTATGAATGTGTAAGCCCGAGACTGCTATGGATACGAATGAAAGTGGGCTTAAAGAATCTGTTCCTGCTAGGGGTGTACGCCCCAGACATGTCTAAGCCCACTTACATCCGAGAGCAGTTTTGGGACATGGTAAGGATGGTGTTGACAAAATGTAAGGAAAATGAAAATATTATTATCTTAGAAGACTTTAATGGAAGGGTTGGGGTGAAGAGGTCTGGTTATGAAAGGATATTGGGAACGTTTGGTGATGAAAGTATAAATGAGAGTGGTGAAGACCTCCTCAACGTATGTGCGGAAAAGAATTTTTTTGTGACGAATACTTTTTTTCGTCATAAGAAGATTCACATGTATACATGGGAAAGAGGTGATGATAGAAGCGTGATAGATTTCGTAATTGTGGATGAAAGAATGAGGAGCGCAGTCGTAGATACAAGGGTTTACCGGGGGTCCAACGTAGGGACGGATCATTACTTGGTCTTATGTCGAATTAATGGTCTTTTCAAGCGTTGGCGGCATCGGACATCTGTGTCTACCACTGCGTTACAGCGTATAAGAATAGAGAAGTTATAAGATGAAGATGTGATAGAGAAGTACAAATGTAGACTGAGAGAAAATATATCTTATATTTTCTCTCAGATCAGTTTGAATGAGTTGTGTATGAATGATTTAGACTTGAATACTGTGTGGGATCATATTAAGAAAGGTTTGGTGGATACCGCCACCGAAGTATGTGGTGTAAGTAAGAGAACAAATGAAAGGAAAAGTAATACGTTATGGTGGGATGATGAGGTACGGGTGGAAGTTGAATCAAAGAAGAAAGCATGGTTAGATTTACTAGCAACCAAAGCCGGTAATTCTTCTGGTATGAATGATGAGATTGAAAGAAAAAAAGGCAGAATTTAGACGTCTAAATAAGAGAGTAAAAGAAGTTGTTGAAAGGAAAAAGAAAGAAAGAACGGATAAGAATAATAGAAGGATATCTGATAATTTCCAGGTTAACATAAAAATGTTCTGGAAACTCGTAAGAATTGCCAGGGGAAATACAAAACAGCCTATAATAAATGCTATAAGAGACGAGAATGGATGTATTCTGAATGATGAAGTTTCGAATTTAAAAAGATGGAAGGAATACTTTGAAAGCGTGTTTATCCTTTCAGCTGCGGAGACTCTAACCGTCATACTCCGTTGACTGCGGAGCTGTTTAATAAAATTGACGGCGCATTTATATACATTTCTGAATTCTCTATGAAATTTACTATAAACGAGTACATGAATTTAATAAAGTCCCAAAGTAATAAGTGTAAGTAAATATTGAATAAAGACAAAATTGTCATATTTCTCGATGAAACAAAGTTTTTTTAATACTTCGATTTTGTTTTCATTTAATTTTAAATCTATTGTTTACAGTATTTTATGCGCAAAATCATAGGCTACAATACAATTTTTATCATAAAACGCATTAACAGTAAGGTTACAAAAACCAACAATCAACTCACACAGATGTAGAATGTAGTTCGGACCAGATGCGGCATTAAGATGGTATATATAAAAAATCATACTAAAGTGTATAAGCTGTGGGGTTTTTATGGTAATCTTTTTTATCCTGTACACATCGACATATGGTAGAATAAGTTAGACATAGTGCGTAATGCTTTATTTCGACATTAAAAGAGCGGGTAAAAATGTCCAGTACTTGGACACCCGCAGTCAACGGAGATATTTTCGTGTCCAAGTGTTAGACGTCCGCAGTTGAGAGGTTATGAGTGAAGAGTCGTCTGAATTAAATGAACTAGAAATTCCGAAAGAAGTGGAAAGGGGTATGGAGATAAGTGTAGATGAATTAATGAAAGCAATGAAAAGCATGAAAGCAGGTAAGACAGCTGGATATGATAGAGTATCACTCGAGATGCTAAGGGCTGGAGGGGGAGTGGTGGCAGGCCTGCTGTACACCTTGTTTAATTTATGTTGGGAATTAAAACGGGTACCGGATGACTGGTGTAAAGCAGTTATAGTACCAGGACTGCAAAAACTACCGCGGTATCAGCTTGCTTAGTATTGTGGGTAAACTGTATGCTAAGGTGTTAATTGAAAGAGTTATGAAAGAAACTGATGGAAAAATTTGGGAGGTGCAAGCGGGTTTTAGAAAGGGAATGGGGTACATAGATCAAGTCTTTTCCATGCGCATGATTGCGGAGAAGTTTTTGGCCAAAAACCAGAAAGTTTTTTGTGCGTTCATGGACTTGGAAAGGGCTTATGACAGAGTGGACAGGAATGTGTTATGGCAAACACTGAACTCATATGGGTTGAGCGCTGGTTTGATACGGGCATTAAGGTCTATTTATAGGGACTCTAGTGCTTGTGTCAAGATCAATGGGGTCTACTCGGACTGGTTTGGCATTCAAAAAGGTGTCAGACAGGGCTGTGTAGCTTCCCCTTGGCTGTTCAACCTATTTATGGACCGGTGTTTGCAAACTTTGAAAGATGAGGAATGTGGGTTAAGAATGGGCGAGTTAACCGTCAAATGCCTTTTGTATGCCGATGATCAAGTCATATTTGCGTCATCGGCGGCCGAGTTGCAAATGCTGGTTACATTAATGAACTGGGAATTAAAAGAAAGGGGAATGAAAGTGAACGCAAGTAAGACGAAAGTGATGGTTTTTGAAAGAGAAGAAAGCAAAACGGTATGTGAAATAAGAATAGAAGGAGAGTTAATTGAGCAAGTGGATGAGTTTGTGTATTTGGGATGTGTATTTAGCAGGGATGGTAGATATGATAGGGATATAGAACGACGAGTAAATGCAGGGAATAGAGTGAATGGGGCACTACACTCTATTATGAAGAACCAGAATGTGTCAAAACAGGCACGTATGGTAATTCATAATGCTGTGTTAGTACCTACTTTAATGTATGGTAGTGAAAGCTGGGTGTGGCAGAAGAAGCACGAAAGTAGAATAAATGCTGTAGAAATGCGGTCTTTAAGGAATATGCTAGGGTTGAATCTGAATGACAGGGTGAGAAATTGCGTGATAAGAGATAAATGTGGTATGCAAGATGATGTTGTGACCAGGATTAAGAAAGGAGTGCTTCGTTGGTTTGGTCACATAGAAAGAATGAATGAGGAAAGAGTGACAAAGAAAATTTATATGGCAGATGTGAACGGCCGAGTCGGTAAGGGACGCCCTAGAAAAAAGTTTATCGACCAAATTGGCGATATTTTGAAAATGGGCCACGTTAGAAGTACCCTTAACCGACGAGCATGTATGCGTAGATATATGGATGTAAAGGAGGCGAAAGAGGTATGTCAGGATCGTGCCAAATGGAAGTCCGTAGTCTCTGCCTACCCCTCTGGGTGACAGACGTGAGTGTTTATGTATGTATTAACTGGAAATGAGACATATTTTATTATTCCTCAGGAGTGACAACGCATACGCACTTTGATACTTAATCGAGTATGGGTTTCGATGTCAATTGTTTGCCATCCTTGTTCTATAAAAATGTCGGTAACATATAGTATATTTAATTCCATTGAATTGGTTTTTACACTTTAATATTATCTAACTCTTCTTTATCAGTCCATCATAGCAGTATAGTAGTCAACAGCATGAGGGGGGGTGAGCATCTAACTTAACCACTGTATCTTGTTTAAATATAATTCTTAGCAATTTATATTCTACTCTTCTTCTGCAAAAGCCTGTAAGGAGTGGACTGAGAGAATTTGCCTAAATAGTAACGCTTGGCAAGCGGATTAACTACTGAAGTTCCAGACCCCTCGTGTCTTTAACGTTACTGGCCGACGCTACTCGGTATGGTATGCAATGCGTAAAAGACATACCGCCGTCTTTTGAATCCCAAAAGATTTTGAGATATTTTCCCCAGGTCAGGTTGCTCTTACTGACTTTTACGTTACCCACAGTGAGAAATAAGGTGATTTATCCCTCACACTGCGCACCACACGGTTACATGTTTTATTTAGGAGTAATATTTAGGTTTCGAAGAAGTTAAGTAAAAATCCTGCATAGAATTATATATGTTTTCTTTCCCTTTGATACACTTAGTGCAAAATGTTACCATATTTAATTGGTAGATAGTGGCTTAAGCTATAAGCTTAAGTCGTATTAAGCATTAAATCCAACCTTTGTATTTTTTATAAGGGTATATGTAATTATTAATTTGTAAAATTAAAATGTTAACTTTAAAAGGAAAGCTTTCATTAAAAATGAAAAATAAATAATTCTGCTTTCTAACTTCTGAAGTCTGTGTTTAAACATATTTTAAAGGGCATATATTAGTAGGCTATGCTCGGAGTTTCTATGCACTTAGGAATGAGGGTATCCGCAGTAGAACCAGAGTGACCGACATAGCCCAACGGATTAGTAAGCTGAAGTGGCAATGGGCCGGCCATATAGTTTGAGAACCGACAACCGTTGGGGAAAAAAGGTTCTCGAGTGGCAGCCTCGTACCGGTAGACGAAGTGTAGGGCGACGCCCCACTAGATGGAGTGACGACCTGGTAAGACATGCAGGAAGTCGATGGATGCAGGTGGCTCAGGACCGTGTTTTGTGGCATACCTTGGGGGAGGCCTATATTCAGCAGTGGACTTGTAAAGGGCTGTAATGATGATATATATATATATATATATATATATATATATATATATATATATATATATATATATATATATATATACTTACAGATACTTGTTATTACATTGACGGTTATACTATGAGGATTTCAATTTGAATGTATTTTAAAGATGGTTACTTAATAATGTATTCGTCAATAATTGTGGACTGATTTTTATTAAATACGTCATGTACAATAGGGATGGTCCCATATAAATTAAGAGAAAACTTCCACCCCTAACGGAGCCTAAATACTAGTTAAAAGTTCTACTCTATTTAGATTACATTTGAGCTTTTGAATATACCTTAGTCCACTCAAAAGGTTAAAAAAATAGATTTAATAAAAGCCGACTAAAAATAATTTATTTACGCCTAATAGCTTCAGAAGGTACTAAGACATATAACACCTAGAGGAGTATTAAGGCCATATGATAACATAAGTCTTGGTTTTAATACTTAATTATTGACGTAAATTGTTTAATTATAATTCATTCTTAGAAAACGATCTTAATTTTTTTACATGCCTAATTTTACTTTTACAAAAATAATGTTTTATAATTGCTTAGGTATATTGTAATTCATAATAGAGTCATCAGTCAGCTCAGGCATTAAGAGGACATATTAGAAATAACACAGTACGCGAGAAATTCGATTTTGCAATTTTAAGTTTTGATTTACCACGTGATCGAAAAAGTGTTCTTACTCAATCAATTGACAAAGTTTTTATCCGATCCTTTTAAGAATGTATGCACATACAAATAACATGATTAAATTATGTTGTGCAAGTAAAACATGACCAAACTACTATTAAGGCATCCTTATTAAGCAAAATGACTTATTTGGACGTTGTTAATCGTAAAAAATGCCATGAAATCAACCCCGTAGTTATTGAGAATAACTTATGAAGAAACCAAGAAACATATAGGCTGTTTTAGTATATACCGCAGCGTAAATACGGTAGCAGACCTTACTCGCCTATTATATTATCATTTATTGTATTATTACATTTTCTAATCTTTGAACATATATTTATATATTTTTATATGTGCATGACCACCTATGCCTTCACAAAGGACAATTGTCTTTCAATTGTCATAGTGCAGAATTAGAGCCGGTAGAAACTCAAACTTACTTAGAAGTTAGGTAGATAGTGAACTCAACTGGAAATATCATATTTAGAAAGTATTTATTGGACTTCAAAGCATATTAGCAAAATTCTCCATATTTAAATATAAAGTACAGAATTCTGTTACAACTATATAAATCACTGGCTGAATCTAAAATTTCATATAAGCCATATGTCTAGTTATGGGCGCACTTACAAATCACATTTAGATAACATTATATTCATTGCAATTACGCATCTTAAACGCTATAGTTCCAGACCAAGTTAAAAACTAACACAGAGATCCTGATTAACATAACCTATTCGTTTACTGCAAAATTATACCGGTGCATAAAAACGTAGAATATATACTTTTAAATGAATAATTTTTTAACGAAGATTTTAAAAAAAATATGGCATTTCTAACCATTCTAAAACTCGCAGTTCGGCCAAACCAAAATTAGCTAAACCTAATTATAAAAATTAAAACGGAAAACGTACTTTAGAATACATGTTTAAAATTTAATTAGTCAGTTACCAACCTCTTTTCAAAACAAAATGAATCATAAAAATACTAAATACAATTAAAAACTATTATATGAACTGTTTATATGAGACTTCAAATTAAAAAAAAAACTATAATCCCCACTAACTAAATTCCCTAAATAAACCTTGTGACATAAAAACTAACAATAATCATTATATTCCTCTACTATTAAATATTAAGTAACTAACTAATCGATGGAACTAAAACCCAAATTTTCATCATTCCCTGTATACGCGACGCAGGAACAACCGGTTTCTGACGCGGCGTAGTGGACGGTGGCAAGAATCGCGCCTTTTTAGTGCACTATTAGGTAACTACGAGTATTACCGATTTACCGCCTGTTGACTGTGCCAATTGCTGTTTAGTGGTGTTGCGTTATACATATTTTGTAGATTTAGGTGTAGCTCATCTGTGAAATTTTAATGTAGATGGCTTGTGGTACACGGTAAAGTTTTCATTAAACTTATGTTATACCATAATATGTCGTCTATATTCTCTATAATTTGTTAAATAAATAAAATAAAATTAAGTTCACTTATGTGCAAAATTTAAAAATGTACTTTTTATAATTTATTAAAATTGTAATTCACCTTCTTTGTGTGTGTGAGTGTATGTGTGTGTGTGTGTGTGTGTGTGTGTGTGTGTGTGTGTGCGTGTGTGTATGTGCGTGCGTGCGTGTGTGTGTGTGTGTGTGTGTGTGTGTATGTGCGTGCGTGCGTGTGTGTGTGTGTGTGTGTGTGTGTGTGTGTGTGTGTGTGTGTGTGTATATGTGTGTGTGTGTGTGTGTGTGTGTGTGTGTGTGCGTGTGTGTGTGTGCGTGTGTGTGTATGTGTGCGTGTGTGTGTGTGTATGTGTGCGTGTGTGTGTGTGTGCGTGTGTGTGTGCGTGTGCATGTGCGTGTGCGTGTGCGTGTGCGTGTGCGTGTGCGTGTGCGTGTGCGTGTGCATGTGCATGTGCGTGTGCGTGTGCGTGTGCGTGTGCGTGTGCGTGTGCGTGTGCGTGTGCGTGTGCGTGTGCCTGTGTGTGCGTGTGTGTGTGTGTGTGTGTGTGTGTGTGTGTGTGTGTGTGTGTGTGTGTTTTGGAATTACTATAATACCCTTGTTATGATCAATTCTGTGCCGTGTAGTGACGGTTAATTAACCACACATTTTCCAGGTGATCCGATTTAAATTTGATGGAAATTGTTCAAGCAGTTTTTAAAAATCAACAATAAATTACATTTATATTGAAGTGGGTTGTACAATTTTTTTTACCCCTTATTATTTGTTATGTTGTATTATATAAGATAAGTTTAGTCCAAAGCTACACGGTGAAATGCTTTATATAGATTATTTATGCATAAGCATTTAATATCAATTTTAAATTTACAAAAAATAAAACGTTAAGAAGAAAGGTAACTTTATACAGTTATCTTTCTTCCATAGTAAATTTATTCCATAATTCTAGTCCCTTTAATATAATATTATGTTATCTTTTAATATTATAGTCAATATTATGTTATAGCCCCGCTTTTGGATATTATAGGTAGTATTGCGAGCAGAAACAGAAAAAATAATTTCACATATGAAACTTCAAAACGAGAAATTAAATAATTATTTGTACTTCTTTGAAATCGGCTTGACTTTTTACTAAAAGTTTAGTTTTAATGAAAAGTGTATTAAAGGGAGGTATGGTAATATCATATATGTGCTCACACTTATTGTTGCATTACGTTAAGAAGTCAGTGTCATGTGCACCGGCTTGTGCCAGCTTATAATGATACAAAAGTTTATTATTCTTACTACCTCATGAAATTAGTAGATGTTAGATAATATATTTAACATCATCATCATCATCATCATTACAGCCCTTCACAAGTCCACTGCTGAACATAGGCGTCCCCCAAGTAATGCCACAAAGCACGGTCCTGAGCCACCTGCATCCATCGACTTCCTGCATGTCTTACCAGGTCGTCACTCCATCTAGTGGGGGATCGCCCTACACTACGCTTACCGGTACGAGGCTGCCACTCGAGAACCTTTCTTCCCCATCGGTTATCGGTTCTTCGAGCTATATGGCCGGCCCATTGCCACTTCAGCTTACTAATCCGTTGGGCTATGTCGGTCACTCTGGTTTTACTGCGGATATCCTCATTTCTGAGTCTATCACGCAGAGAAACCATAGCTCGTTGAGCGACCTTAAGCGTCTTCATACGGCCAGCAGTGAAGGACCACGTCTCAGATCCGTAAGTCATCACTGGCAACACGCACTGGTTGTACAATCTAGTTTTTAGAGATTGAGGTATACCTGACGAAAAGATATGTCGTAATTTCCCGAACGCTGCCCAGCCGAGTTGAATCCGTCGATTGACCTCTCGGTCGAAGTTGGACTTACCTAGTCGGACTATTTGTCCCAGGTAAACGTACTATTATATTTAACATGATGGTATCTAATATTAAAGAAAATAAATAAATAAGCTCTCATTAAATACGCATCGCTTTCACAAACTACAGGACAGCTAAGAATATAATATAGGAATAAATTTTGATTTCTTTTCATACTGAAGAGTTATATTCGAATCATCATCGCGATCATCATTACATAAAACATAAACACTCACGCCTGTCACCCAGAGGGGTAGGCAGAGACTACAGACTTCCATTTGGCACGATCCTGACACACCTCTCTCGCCTCCTTCATATCCATACACCTACGCATACATGCTCGTCGGTTAAGAGGTCACTGTTGAACAAAGGCCTCACTCAGAAAACTTCACAAAACCCATTTCTGCATAATCTTCATTCATTGACTTAATGCATGCTTTCTCAGGTATTATTATTAATTATAATAAAGAAAAAATATCACGTTTTTCAATTAGGTTAACTTATTAAAAACTTGCGGCGTTAATGTGTCGTCATTTATATTTTAAAAGTAATTATCAATTCCTATTTTATTATATAATTTTTTTTTCATTAAATAAACCTCCAGGTTTTTTTTTCTGATAAAATATATTTAAGATTACTCCTGGCATTGCATTTTATCTATTAGTAAGGTTTTATAACAATCGGTTAAGCCATTTCGAAGATTAGCCCGGATGGACTGACACAAAATTTTTAATAATTAATTATTCATGTCTTAATGGCATGAAATAACAGTTCATTAAAAGAAAGTTATTTTGATATAAGGACAGAGACTTCAAATATATTTAAATGTATGTAGACAGGGTTCAGTTTAATTATGAAAATCATTTTATTTAATAATTATTAACATTGCTATCAATCAAAGATTTTTTCAAATAATTTTATTATTATAAACGAAATAAAATGTTTAAAAAATATTTTGGCCTTCAGTGAATTTAAATGCATTTGGGAAAGAAAACATTTATGAAAGTTTTCCCATTGTCTTGGTTACACTCTTAAGAGACAGATTTGTTATTTTGCGTAGTTTTGAAATACAATTTTCTACGGTAATTTATTCACGAACGACGATTGCATTTTTAAAAGTAGACGTGTCTCTAAATAATGTCTGCTTATGTTAAAATTGTAGCTTGAAACTACTTGATATAGTTTTCAGATGCGGTTTTATTTTAAAGGATTCCTTGTGGTGAATGTTCGTCTATCGCGCCCATGGGAGCTTTTTAAAGTAATTTGTATGTCCTATGTATACAATTAATTCTGAAAGACATAATTATTACGTTTTGGGAATTTAAGGAAGATAATTTTCAAAGATTTACAACAGTGCAACGGGGTTTACGTCAAAGGCTGAGATAATCGCAATAAATATTTCATGATATTATTGAAGTCTTAAACATTTTAGAGGTAGGTTTACGCATAATCCTATGTATAAAAATTCTTGATCATATTCTAAAACCTTTATCTTAAGGTAGAGTTAACCTACTATTATACATGCCGATTAAAAGTCTGTCTTTTCTTTTACCTAAACCTACCTAAGATATGTGAAAAAGCACAGTATTCAGCTAAAGAACGTGTTTACTCTATAACATTACTTTTGATACTTACTTTTGATGTCCTCTAAAAACAGAAATCAGTTAAATACGGATATCAAAATACTTCAGTATAGTGTTTGTCATATTAAGGTGGAATCGATTTTACAAATAACTGCAAACATCGAGTACGCAGTAATTTATTACTCTCTACATATCATCTTTATGGTCAGTATCGATACCCACTTTCTAGTCACACCGTCCCCCGCTGTAACCACCTATTCTTAACGTGAGCCGCACTTGTCCTTTCGCGGTCCCTACTGCACTGCAGTTCAATGCATCCACCATCACCTCCGCTGCTTACATGTTCAAAAGGTTGTCAAGCTCAACAAACTGTAGCAAAACCTGGATTAACACGCAATAAGGTGATGCGTATGGTGGGATTGGAAGGGCATTGTTTATTATAAGCTCTTACCACCGGACCAAACCATCGATTTGGATCTTTACTGCCAACAACTAATGAGACTCAAGCAATAAGTTCAGAAAAGTGGCCAGAATTAATCAACAAAAAAGGAGTGGTCTTTCATCATGATATCACCAGACCACACACATCTTTGGTCACTCAGCAAAAATTGAGAGAGCTTGATTGCAATGTGTTAATGTTTCCACATATAGTCCCGACCTTGCACCCTTAGATTTTAATCTGTTTTGGTCTCTTCAGATTTCTTTGGATAGTATTAGGTAAACATCAAGAGAGGACTGTGAAAAATAATTGAAGCATTTTTTGATCAAAAATCCCAAGATTCGTAATCACCATTCACAGATGGCAACAAGTTATCGAACAAAATTGCACATATATTATACATACGTATTATACATATGTTATTTTATACGTGGTAGAGCCATGCTACAGTTATATTAGTAGTATAGTTGTAGCAAGAACGGGTCGGCTCGACCGGGGAAGGACCACGCTCTCACAAAATACCAGCGTGAAATAGTAGCTTAATGCTGCTGTATTTCGTATGGTGAGTGTAGAGAACCGCAGACCCTTTTTACTGGAAACGAGGCATTCCATCTTAGTCCTCACGGGTGACAACGTATCTGCATTTTGATTCGTAATCGAGGATAGATGTAGATGTCTATGGGCCACAGTAACCACTTACCATCAGGTGGACTGTGTGCTCGTTTGTCACCCTATCCTATAAAAAAAATATGTAGTTAAATGTAATTATGAAAAAAATCTTGAATTTGTATCGTATAATCTTGAATATGTAATACGAAGGAACATTTTCCTCGACAAAATATTGTCCAATATCACCATTGTATAGTGTATCGTGTTTGCTCCGTGTTTTACTGTGTCTATGACACGCATCGGCCGATGTTTTTTTCACAATATAACCATTTGGCAAGTTGAGAATCGCACCAGAAATTATATAAAGTCAATATTGTGACACGACTCCAACCTTACGAACCTAAACTTAAGCTTGGTTTTTACTCTGAAGTACTCCACAATTTTCACAACCTTCGTGGAATAGTATAGTCGGGACACACACACCTGCGTCTTCGATATAGCAGGACGCAGAAGCATTTTTGGTCCGTTCAGTGCTTTACGGTATTGGAAGAGGCTTTTGTTCTTCTTTTTCACTCTAATACAGCCTTATTCACCTGTCTGTTCTTTGCATGTCGCCATACTCAATGGACTTCCAACAGATTCATAAGGCCTCTCAGGCTTTATTAAGAAGCTTGTGCTAAGTGGGGTGCAGACACAGCAACAGAGGACGCGGTAGTGGCACGGCGGGGTTTTGTTTAACTTGCAGTGACGGTGGCCTGCGAAGACGAGTCCAATTTTGCTGAATTCACGATATAGTTCTTGTGATTGCAAAAATCGCCTTTTATGACTTTTACGATACGTAATAGGTTTATTGATTCTTTTGTACAACCACTGTTAATTTTTTTAAACATAAGAGGGTCAAACGATTATGCAACTCACCTGATGGTAAGTGACTGCTGCCGCCCGTGAACAACTGTAACACTAGAGCAATATCGGGTTCAGCTGACCTTTTAAAAAAGAGTAAGCTCTTTTCTCTGCTCTCATTTGTATAGGTCCAAAAATGCTGATGGTATTTGATACCACAAGGACGTTATGCGAGGAAAAAAACCTCAACAAAGTGATTTTTTTAAGTGGTAAATGCGCAAACTTGTTTATTCTAGGGATCAAACTTGACTCGATTCAGTCAACATCAATCCCACAAATTTTTAGTAAAATGTAGAAATTATGTTATAAGGGAATTTAATATGACTATTTGGATGATATTCTAGTAGTAACCTTGAGCTTACGTCATTCCTTGGTTCAATAAAAAAGAGTCAGAAAATTAAAATTTTAATAAAATGTAAAATCTGACTTCAAGAAACTTAAAACATTCCCACATACCGCATGGGCTGATGAAAAAAAGTAAATTGTAAAAGTACGGAATTTTAAGCAACATGAAGAAACTATATGAATATAAAGTGATTGCCGCCGTACTGGAAGTAGCCATTAAAACAAGACTTTTAGTGCTAATGGTTCATTACAACTTAATGACAATTTATTTTCTTCATATTAACTTTGCAAGTTAATAAGAAAGTTGTTGGTTCTAAGTTATTACATATAATTTATGAATATTTTGGTAACATCCATGTTTAACAAGCTTTTGTTTATTGTTATTTACTCGTATATGCAGCATATTTTAACTTCATCAGAATAAAAAAAATATATATAACGTCCTCCAAACCAAATTTTCGGTCACGGCGACAAATCTCAATGCAGATAAGCCATCTAGGCGGGATAGTAATGCGCCCAGCAAAGAAATGGAATAATCAGCTGGCCTCAGTTTTTTCCGTCCGATTACAATCTAGGCACTTCCACGGCAAATATGTTTATTACCTTAGTTATCATGGAATCTAAATCTCTGTATATTTTACAATACGCGAGCAACTTGGAATGGAACACCACCGACATCAATGTAATTGTTAATTTTATTTTTATTGCTGATTTAGTAAAAAAAAAACATCGTGAGGAAACTTGCATGTCTGAGAAATAGAATAAATATTTAGAAGACATGTGAAGTTGTCCTGAAATACTCTCAGTAGTGAAAAGAGATCTCTTTTCAAGAGTAGGAGGTATTTAGGCTGTAACTTACTACAGCGTAATTTTGAATTACTCGAGGATAGATGTAAATGCTTATGGCTACATCATGAACTTATCACCAGGTAAATTATGTGCTTCTTTGTCACCGTTATGCAATATAAACATATTAATACGAAAAAGTGAGTAGACGTGATATAACCTAATGATTTGTTATGTTTACGCGAACACTACACATTCGCCTCGTTGGTCTAGTGGCCGTTAAGGCGATTTGTAATATTGAGGTCCCGTGTTTGATTCGCGGGTTGGGTTAAAATAAGTTATTGGATTTTTTTTGATAATTAATTCTCAGAAGCAACCAGAAGTTAGGAAGTTGGTGGTGTTTCACCCCCGTGCCTCAAAAATCACGTAAAGTACTGCGTTAAGCTCTCTCAGGTTGTTTCGGTTTAGAGTCCCATCGGACTATGAGGGGGAGGGAATAGAGAGTGCACCTGTGATTGCACAAATACTCAGGTAATGTAATCCTGTCCTACGCAATGGTCTAGTCTCCGATGGATACTGGCCGCCGTGGTAAAAAATCGGTCAGGAGGAAATTATTATTATTATCATTTATAGTTATTATTATTGTGAAGAAGGATTTACTACAAGCAAGTAGGTTGTGTAGCAATCGGTTCATCTGTATCTATTATTATCGCCAATATATTCGTAGTTGACTTTGAGGAGAAAGCTTTTCTTACTTATCCCGTAAGTCCAAGATTGTACAAGCGGTATGTGGACGATAGTTTTACATTTCTACTTTTAAATGAAGCTACTGCATTTTTAGAACACCAATCAACCAATCAGTCAAAATATTCTTTATTGTGCACCAAGACACAGTAAAACGGTCTTATCGCTCTGGAAGCGATTTTTTTCAGACAACCTTTGATAAGTAAAGAACTATGGTTTACAGCAAATTGCAAATGGGGAAGGTGTATATTGATTTTAGGATTCTTAACACACATTATTTATTGAATTAAAGGCAAATAATTCTTAAACCTAAGGCAACTTACATGTATAAGTAATTCGAAATCCTGATAAAACCTTGAGCCACACTGTCTATAGAAAATAAGGCATATACCAACGGATATTTAAACGGTGATTCTTACCATCATACTTCAATATTACGTCACATTGAAGGACTGAAGTCGGCCACAATCGAGCGAGTGACTGCTGTACTACCATATTTCAGAGGTGTCACTGAAATTATTTAATACATCTTAAAGTGAGCTTCCTTTAAAACATACTTCAAGCCACCGAAGAAAGTAGGTCAGTTTTACCAATAGTTAAGTATTAATATCAGCAAGATTCAGGAGTTTACAAGCTTGATTGTGAATGTAGTATCTCACATAGGATGAACTTAAAGATCAATAAAAACTCGCATAAAATAACACATAGCTAATATGAAGAATCGATGCCCTAGGAAGCCTGCAGTCTGTGAACACGTTCAGGATCGACCGTGTCACTATATCACACAAATCCTCGCTAAAGAATTCTATTTTCCTTTTTAGAACGATTTGTGCAGCTATTGAAATTAAAAAAACAAACATTTTAAATTCAATAGAGAAAATAGCCTCGCGTTACCATATACTCGTACTTGGGTATCTATAAATAAAACATTAAATCCTCCAAACCTAAGCATACTGCAAGACTTAAAATTACTGTTGCGCGACATATTTATTGCCTGGTACATGGCGAATTACTACTAGCGCCATATATAATCATGTAACAGAACTAGGAGCGTCAAGATCTTTCTAGAAAACTCCATACTAGAACTTTGTATACCTAGTAAGTCGGGACCGGTATGCACTCGAACATTCTCTATGTTCCAGTAGAAGAGGAGAATATAAGCCCGGTTAGGCCAGTGACCTAACCAGTATTGAATTGGCCATACAAGTAAATACTTCGATGCGATATAACTGCGAACTAAAGTGATCAACAGTAAAATTGTGCTTTAATATTAGCGTGATTTAAGTTGTAATTAGTGTTTGGTAATTGAAGTGTCAATTACAGTGATTTAATTCGCATTTTTTATTGTCACGAAGCTCGTAACAATTAGTGTCAGAAGTGGAATTAAATCGTACCGATTTTACCAAAGTACGACCCGAAGCGTATCATCCGTACCCGAAGTAAACGCCAGCAAGAGACGGAGCAGAGATGATTTGGTGGTGCAACGTCGCAGACGTCTGAGGGTCAGCTGCCGTCCACGGAGGCACGTCAGTAGCTCTTGCATTTACAGTACCTGACTTAGGTGCTCTGATGATGATGCTGCAGTAGCAGGCTTTCCGACAGGAGTAAAAGGCCCTTCGACAGGATGAACAAGCCCTTCACTTAAAAGAACAGCTGCAGTGCGGACAAGAAGAACAGACCCGTCGTTTGGAAGAGCACGCGAAGAGGTTTCTTCATGACGAGCATCTGCTCTTCATGAAGGTCCTTCGTGAAGAGAATATGCTGTATGAAGGACCTTCATGCTACCTTACATGCTTACCACTACGGTGAAGAATAGGGTTGCTCAACACGACAACCGCCTGTCGGAAGCTGAAACCAGAATCGACCAAGTGAACAATAATCATATTGACAACGGATGGCTGACGTGAAGAAAACGCTGGATGACCTCAAACATGGGGATGGAATTACAGCCTCCGTAGTAGCTACAATACCTCTGCTACGTGGATTCAAATTGCCGCCGTTAGACGGCACTTCACACTGGTCGGCCTACAAATCCTAGTTCGAGACTGTCATGAAAGCGAACGGCTAGAATAAAAGTCAGACCGTGACTGCTCTCACCCTAAGCCTGCGCGATCAGGCCTTAACTATTCTGGAAATTCTTAGTAAGGAAGTGATTTACGAGTAGCTCCTAAAGCAATTGGAAGCAAAATATGGCGACCCTCACCTGGAACACGTCTTTTGTGCGCAGCTTAAAGATAGCGTGCAACAAAGCAACGAAAACCACAGCAGTGGGCCCTTGAGGTGGAAAAGCTGGTTCAAAAAGCACACCCATCTGTACCTGTGCTTATTGAAGGGCACCTAGTGCAGACGTTAATCGATGGTCTCCGCGACCTTGAAGTCAGAGATGCTGTGGGGCTCGGGCACCATGAGATGCTTAAATACGCCTTGGCTTTGCACTGGAGGTGGAAGTGGTACGGCAGGATCATCGTTCCTATCGCGTCAGTGAGGTTGCAGCAGCTATAGTTTGCGACCGTAATAAAGAGTACAGTCCTAGGTGCTACGGCTATTGGAAAATGGAGCCTCAGGTCAACGCATATCCATCTGTGGAGAGAAGGAAATGGAGTTAAAGCTAGACGTGATTTACCCGCATAATGTGATCGTGGCTGATATAATGGACGACTGTATCCTCAGCCTAGACTTTATGAGGAAGAATTGTGTTGGGGTCGACGTTAAGCAAGGTGTTTCGAATTGTGAACAAGAGAATTTTTTTATAGGATAGGGTGACAAACGAGCACACAGACCACTCGATGTTAAGTGGTTGCTGTGGCCCATACATCTATCCACGATTACGAATCAAAATGCAGATGCGTTGTCCCTCCGACAGGATGAACAAGCCCTTCACTTAGAAGAACAGCTGCAGTGCGGACAAGAAGAACAGACCCGTCTCTTCGTCCCGTTCTCAGGACAGCCTATAACATGCATAGCAGGAAGATTCCGATATTAAGCCGATTCTGAAATAGATGAAGGCCAGTGTCCCCAAGTCCAGATGGAGCGACGTGTAAGCAATACGTTCGACCACGAAACGCTGTTGAACCCACTTGAACAGTTTGCTGGTTCAGGATGGAGTTCTGTACTTTAAATAGGAAAATGGTCAGGAAAACAGCTGCCATTTGCAAGATCAAGGAAGTAATTATGAGTATAAATATTCCAGAATACTTGCCGAGTTGTGGGTACTCATAAAACAAGAGCGACTTGTTACCACCCACAATCTGATGGAATGACAGAACGATTTAATCAAACATTGGAGAGGTAACGAGCAAAAGTTAGTAAAATCGGCAATTAGATCGGGATAAACACATAAAACTGTTTTTATTGTCTTATCGAAGCGCTGTTTACGAAAGTACATCGGTGACATCAGCTTTTGCAAACTTTTTAAGAGAATTATGGCTGCCTGCAGACCTGATCACCGGATTTCCCGAACAACCGATTATGCAAATGACTTTCAGAACGAAACGAATGACATTTATGAGCACGTCAGACAATTGGGCCAGCAAACGTCTGAAAAGATGAAAACCTGGTATGATCGCAAAATGAACAACAAAGGGTTCGACGAGGGTTTATTAATGTAGTTGCATATTCCAGTCCGTAACAAAGGGAAATCTCCTAAGCTTCAAGCTAAATAGTATGTACCGTATATGTATGATTTGGTGGTGCAACGTCGCAGACGTCTGAGAGTCAGCTGCCGTCCACGGAGGCCCGTCAGTAGCTCTTGCATTTACAGTACCTGACTTAGGTGCTCTGATGATGATGCTGCAGTAGCAGGCTTTCCGACAGGAGTAAAAGGCCCTTCGACAGGATGAACAAGCCCTTCACTTAAAAGAACAGCTGCAGTGCGGACAAGAAGAACAGACCCGTCGTTTGGAAGAGCACGCGAAGAGGTTTCTTCATGACGAGCATCTGCTCTTCATGAAGGTCCTTCGTGAAGAGAATATGCTGTATGAAGGACCTTCATGCTACCTTACATGCTTACCACTACGGTGAAGAATAGGGTTGCTCAACACGACAACCGCCTGTCGGAAGCTGAAACCAGAATCGACCAAGTGAACAATAATCATATTGACAACGGATGGCTGACGTGAAGAAAACGCTGGATGACCTCAAACATGGGGATGGAATTACAGCCTCCGTAGTAGCTACAATACCTCTGCTACGTGGATTCAAATTGCCGCCGTTAGACGGCACTTCACACTGGTCGGCCTACAAATCCTAGTTCGAGACTGTCATGAAAGCGAACGGCTAGAATAAAAGTCAGACCGTGACTGCTCTCACCCTAAGCCTGCGCGATCAGGCCTTAACTATTCTGGAAATTCTTAGTAAGGAAGTGATTTACGAGTAGCTCCTAAAGCAATTGGAAGCAAAATATGGCGACCCTCACCTGGAACACGTCTTTTGTGCGCAGCTTAAAGATAGCGTGCAACAAAGCAACGAAAACCACAGCAGTGGGCCCTTGAGGTGGAAAAGCTGGTTCAAAAAGCACACCCATCTGTACCTGTGCTTATTGAAGGGCACCTAGTGCAGACGTTAATCGATGGTCTCCGCGACCTTGAAGTCAGAGATGCTGTGGGGCTCGGGCACCATGAGATGCTTAAATACGCCTTGGCTTTGCACTGGAGGTGGAAGTGGTACGGCAGGATCATCGTTCCTATCGCGTCAGTGAGGTTGCAGCAGCTATAGTTTGCGACCGTAATAAAGAGTACAGTCCTAGGTGCTACGGCTATTGGAAAATGGAGCCTCAGGTCAACGCATATCCATCTGTGGAGAGAAGGAAATGGAGTTAAAGCTAGACGTGATTTACCCGCATAATGTGATCGTGGCTGATATAATGGACGACTGTATCCTCAGCCTAGACTTTATGAGGAAGAATTGTGTTGGGGTCGACGTTAAGCAAGGTGTTTCGAATTGTGAACAAGAGAATTTTTTTATAGGATAGGGTGACAAACGAGCACACAGACCACTCGATGTTAAGTGGTTGCTGTGGCCCATACATCTATCCACGATTACGAATCAAAATGCAGATGCGTTGTCCCTCCGACAGGATGAACAAGCCCTTCACTTAGAAGAACAGCTGCAGTGCGGACAAGAAGAACAGACCCGTCTCTTCGTCCCGTTCTCAGGACAGCCTATAACATGCATAGCAGGAAGATTCCGATATTAAGCCGATTCTGAAATAGATGAAGGCCAGTGTCCCCAAGTCCAGATGGAGCGACGTGTAAGCAATACGTTCGACCACGAAACGCTGTTGAACCCACTTGAACAGTTTGCTGGTTCAGGATGGAGTTCTGTACTTTAAATAGGAAAATGGTCAGGAAAACAGCTGCCATTTGCAAGATCAAGGAAGTAATTATGAGTATAAATATTCCAGAATACTTGCCGAGTTGTGGGTACTCATAAAACAAGAGCGACTTGTTACCACCCACAATCTGATGGAATGACAGAACGATTTAATCAAACATTGGAGAGGTAACGAGCAAAAGTTAGTAAAATCGGCAATTAGATCGGGATAAACACATAAAACTGTTTTTATTGTCTTATCGAAGCGCTGTTTACGAAAGTACATCGGTGACATCAGCTTTTGCAAACTTTTTAAGAGAATTATGGCTGCCTGCAGACCTGATCACCGGATTTCCCGAACAACCGATTATGCAAATGACTTTCAGAACGAAACGAATGACATTTATGAGCACGTCAGACAATTGGGCCAGCAAACGTCTGAAAAGATGAAAACCTGGTATGATCGCAAAATGAACAACAAAGGGTTCGACGAGGGTTTATTAATGTAGTTGCATATTCCAGTCCGTAACAAAGGGAAATCTCCTAAGCTTCAAGCTAAATAGTATGTACCGTATATGTATGATTTGGTGGTGCAACGTCGCAGACGTCTGAGAGTCAGCTGCCGTCCACGGAGGCCCGTCAGTAGCTCTTGCATTTACAGTACCTGACTTAGGTGCTCTGATGATGATGCTGCAGTAGCAGGCTTTCCGACAGGAGTAAAAGGCCCTTCGACAGGATGAACAAGCCCTTCACTTAAAAGAACAGCTGCAGTGCGGACAAGAAGAACAGACCCGTCGTTTGGAAGAGCACGCGAAGAGGTTTCTTCATGACGAGCATCTGCTCTTCATGAAGGTCCTTCGTGAAGAGAATATGCTGTATGAAGGACCTTCATGCTACCTTACATGCTTACCACTACGGTGAAGAATAGGGTTGCTCAACACGACAACCGCCTGTCGGAAGCTGAAACCAGAATCGACCAAGTGAACAATAATCATATTGACAACGGATGGCTGACGTGAAGAAAACGCTGGATGACCTCAAACATGGGGATGGAATTACAGCCTCCGTAGTAGCTACAATACCTCTGCTACGTGGATTCAAATTGCCGCCGTTAGACGGCACTTCACACTGGTCGGCCTACAAATCCTAGTTCGAGACTGTCATGAAAGCGAACGGCTAGAATAAAAGTCAGACCGTGACTGCTCTCACCCTAAGCCTGCGCGATCAGGCCTTAACTATTCTGGAAATTCTTAGTAAGGAAGTGATTTACGAGTAGCTCCTAAAGCAATTGGAAGCAAAATATGGCGACCCTCACCTGGAACACGTCTTTTGTGCGCAGCTTAAAGATAGCGTGCAACAAAGCAACGAAAACCACAGCAGTGGGCCCTTGAGGTGGAAAAGCTGGTTCAAAAAGCACACCCATCTGTACCTGTGCTTATTGAAGGGCACCTAGTGCAGACGTTAATCGATGGTCTCCGCGACCTTGAAGTCAGAGATGCTGTGGGGCTCGGGCACCATGAGATGCTTAAATACGCCTTGGCTTTGCACTGGAGGTGGAAGTGGTACGGCAGGATCATCGTTCCTATCGCGTCAGTGAGGTTGCAGCAGCTATAGTTTGCGACCGTAATAAAGAGTACAGTCCTAGGTGCTACGGCTATTGGAAAATGGAGCCTCAGGTCAACGCATATCCATCTGTGGAGAGAAGGAAATGGAGTTAAAGCTAGACGTGATTTACCCGCATAATGTGATCGTGGCTGATATAATGGACGACTGTATCCTCAGCCTAGACTTTATGAGGAAGAATTGTGTTGGGGTCGACGTTAAGCAAGGTGTTTCGAATTGTGAACAAGAGAATTTTTTTATAGGATAGGGTGACAAACGAGCACACAGACCACTCGATGTTAAGTGGTTGCTGTGGCCCATACATCTATCCACGATTACGAATCAAAATGCAGATGCGTTGTCCCTCCGACAGGATGAACAAGCCCTTCACTTAGAAGAACAGCTGCAGTGCGGACAAGAAGAACAGACCCGTCTCTTCGTCCCGTTCTCAGGACAGCCTATAACATGCATAGCAGGAAGATTCCGATATTAAGCCGATTCTGAAATAGATGAAGGCCAGTGTCCCCAAGCCCAGATGGAGCGACGTGTAAGCAATACGTTCGACCACGAAACGCTGTTGAACCCACTTGAACAGTTTGCTGGTTCAGGATGGAGTTCTGTACTTTAAATAGGAAAATGGTCAGGAAAACAGCTGCCATTTGCAAGATCAAGGAAGTAATTATGAGTATAAATATTCCAGAATACTTGCCGAGTTGTGGGTACTCATAAAACAAGAGCGACTTGTTACCACCCACAATCTGATGGAATGACAGAACGATTTAATCAAACATTGGAGAGGTAACGAGCAAAAGTTAGTAAAATCGGCAATTAGATCGGGATAAACACATAAAACTGTTTTTATTGTCTTATCGAAGCGCTGTTTACGAAAGTACATCGGTGACATCAGCTTTTGCAAACTTTTTAAGAGAATTATGGCTGCCTGCAGACCTGATCACCGGATTTCCCGAACAACCGATTATGCAAATGACTTTCAGAACGAAACGAATGACATTTATGAGCACGTCAGACAATTGGGCCAGCAAACGTCTGAAAAGATGAAAACCTGGTATGATCGCAAAATGAACAACAAAGGGTTCGACGAGGGTTTATTAATGTAGTTGCATATTCCAGTCCGTAACAAAGGGAAATCTCCTAAGCTTCAAGCTAAATAGTATGTACCGTATATGTATGATTTGGTGGTGCAACGTCGCAGACGTCTGAGAGTCAGCTGCCGTCCACGGAGGCCCGTCAGTAGCTCTTGCATTTACAGTACCTGACTTAGGTGCTCTGATGATGATGCTGCAGTAGCAGGCTTTCCGACAGGAGTAAAAGGCCCTTCGACAGGATGAACAAGCCCTTCACTTAAAAGAACAGCTGCAGTGCGGACAAGAAGAACAGACCCGTCGTTTGGAAGAGCACGCGAAGAGGTTTCTTCATGACGAGCATCTGCTCTTCATGAAGGTCCTTCGTGAAGAGAATATGCTGTATGAAGGACCTTCATGCTACCTTACATGCTTACCACTACGGTGAAGAATAGGGTTGCTCAACACGACAACCGCCTGTCGGAAGCTGAAACCAGAATCGACCAAGTGAACAATAATCATATTGACAACGGATGGCTGACGTGAAGAAAACGCTGGATGACCTCAAACATGGGGATGGAATTACAGCCTCCGTAGTAGCTACAATACCTCTGCTACGTGGATTCAAATTGCCGCCGTTAGACGGCACTTCACACTGGTCGGCCTACAAATCCTAGTTCGAGACTGTCATGAAAGCGAACGGCTAGAATAAAAGTCAGACCGTGACTGCTCTCACCCTAAGCCTGCGCGATCAGGCCTTAACTATTCTGGAAATTCTTAGTAAGGAAGTGATTTACGAGTAGCTCCTAAAGCAATTGGAAGCAAAATATGGCGACCCTCACCTGGAACACGTCTTTTGTGCGCAGCTTAAAGATAGCGTGCAACAAAGCAACGAAAACCACAGCAGTGGGCCCTTGAGGTGGAAAAGCTGGTTCAAAAAGCACACCCATCTGTACCTGTGCTTATTGAAGGGCACCTAGTGCAGACGTTAATCGATGGTCTCCGCGACCTTGAAGTCAGAGATGCTGTGGGGCTCGGGCACCATGAGATGCTTAAATACGCCTTGGCTTTGCACTGGAGGTGGAAGTGGTACGGCAGGATCATCGTTCCTATCGCGTCAGTGAGGTTGCAGCAGCTATAGTTTGCGACCGTAATAAAGAGTACAGTCCTAGGTGCTACGGCTATTGGAAAATGGAGCCTCAGGTCAACGCATATCCATCTGTGGAGAGAAGGAAATGGAGTTAAAGCTAGACGTGATTTACCCGCATAATGTGATCGTGGCTGATATAATGGACGACTGTATCCTCAGCCTAGACTTTATGAGGAAGAATTGTGTTGGGGTCGACGTTAAGCAAGGTGTTTCGAATTGTGAACAAGAGAATTTTTTTATAGGATAGGGTGACAAACGAGCACACAGACCACTCGATGTTAAGTGGTTGCTGTGGCCCATACATCTATCCACGATTACGAATCAAAATGCAGATGCGTTGTCCCTCCGACAGGATGAACAAGCCCTTCACTTAGAAGAACAGCTGCAGTGCGGACAAGAAGAACAGACCCGTCTCTTCGTCCCGTTCTCAGGACAGCCTATAACATGCATAGCAGGAAGATTCCGATATTAAGCCGATTCTGAAATAGATGAAGGCCAGTGTCCCCAAGCCCAGATGGAGCGACGTGTAAGCAATACGTTCGACCACGAAACGCTGTTGAACCCACTTGAACAGTTTGCTGGTTCAGGATGGAGTTCTGTACTTTAAATAGGAAAATGGTCAGGAAAACAGCTGCCATTTGCAAGATCAAGGAAGTAATTATGAGTATAAATATTCCAGAATACTTGCCGAGTTGTGGGTACTCATAAAACAAGAGCGACTTGTTACCACCCACAATCTGATGGAATGACAGAACGATTTAATCAAACATTGGAGAGGTAACGAGCAAAAGTTAGTAAAATCGGCAATTAGATCGGGATAAACACATAAAACTGTTTTTATTGTCTTATCGAAGCGCTGTTTACGAAAGTACATCGGTGACATCAGCTTTTGCAAACTTTTTAAGAGAATTATGGCTGCCTGCAGACCTGATCACCGGATTTCCCGAACAACCGATTATGCAAATGACTTTCAGAACGAAACGAATGACATTTATGAGCACGTCAGACAATTGGGCCAGCAAACGTCTGAAAAGATGAAAACCTGGTATGATCGCAAAATGAACAACAAAGGGTTCGACGAGGGTTTATTAATGTAGTTGCATATTCCAGTCCGTAACAAAGGGAAATCTCCTAAGCTTCAAGCTAAATAGTATGTACCGTATATGTATGATTTGGTGGTGCAACGTCGCAGACGTCTGAGAGTCAGCTGCCGTCCACGGAGGCCCGTCAGTAGCTCTTGCATTTACAGTACCTGACTTAGGTGCTCTGATGATGATGCTGCAGTAGCAGGCTTTCCGACAGGAGTAAAAGGCCCTTCGACAGGATGAACAAGCCCTTCACTTAAAAGAACAGCTGCAGTGCGGACAAGAAGAACAGACCCGTCGTTTGGAAGAGCACGCGAAGAGGTTTCTTCATGACGAGCATCTGCTCTTCATGAAGGTCCTTCGTGAAGAGAATATGCTGTATGAAGGACCTTCATGCTACCTTACATGCTTACCACTACGGTGAAGAATAGGGTTGCTCAACACGACAACCGCCTGTCGGAAGCTGAAACCAGAATCGACCAAGTGAACAATAATCATATTGACAACGGATGGCTGACGTGAAGAAAACGCTGGATGACCTCAAACATGGGGATGGAATTACAGCCTCCGTAGTAGCTACAATACCTCTGCTACGTGGATTCAAATTGCCGCCGTTAGACGGCACTTCACACTGGTATGCCTACAAATCCTAGTTCGAGACTGTCATGAAAGCGAACGGCTAGAATAAAAGTCAGACCGTGACTGCTCTCACCCTAAGCCTGCGCGATCAGGCCTTAACTATTCTGGAAATTCTTAGTAAGGAAGTGATTTACGAGTAGCTCCTAAAGCAATTGGAAGCAAAATATGGCGACCCTCACCTGGAACACGTCTTTTGTGCGCAGCTTAAAGATAGCGTGCAACAAAGCAACGAAAACCACAGCAGTGGGCCCTTGAGGTGGAAAAGCTGGTTCAAAAAGCACACCCATCTGTACCTGTGCTTATTGAAGGGCACCTAGTGCAGACGTTAATCGATGGTCTCCGCGACCTTGAAGTCAGAGATGCTGTGGGGCTCGGGCACCATGAGATGCTTAAATACGCCTTGGCTTTGCACTGGAGGTGGAAGTGGTACGGCAGGATCATCGTTCCTATCGCGTCAGTGAGGTTGCAGCAGCTATAGTTTGCGACCGTAATAAAGAGTACAGTCCTAGGTGCTACGGCTATTGGAAAATGGAGCCTCAGGTCAACGCATATCCATCTGTGGAGAGAAGGAAATGGAGTTAAAGCTAGACGTGATTTACCCGCATAATGTGATCGTGGCTGATATAATGGACGACTGTATCCTCAGCCTAGACTTTATGAGGAAGAATTGTGTTGGGGTCGACGTTAAGCAAGGTGTTTCGAATTGTGAACAAGAGAATTTTTTTATAGGATAGGGTGACAAACGAGCACACAGACCACTCGATGTTAAGTGGTTGCTGTGGCCCATACATCTATCCACGATTACGAATCAAAATGCAGATGCGTTGTCCCTCCGACAGGATGAACAAGCTCTTCACTTAGAAGAACAGCTGCAGTGCGGACAAGAAGAACAGACCCGTCTCTTCGTCCCGTTCTCAGGACAGCCTATAACATGCATAGCAGGAAGATTCCGATATTAAGCCGATTCTGAAATAGATGAAGGCCAGTGTCCCCAAGTCCAGATGGAGCGACGTGTAAGCAATACGTTCGACCACGAAACGCTGTTGAACCCACTTGAACAGTTTGCTGGTTCAGGATGGAGTTCTGTACTTTAAATAGGAAAATGGTCAGGAAAACAGCTGCCATTTGCAAGATCAAGGAAGTAATTATGAGTATAAATATTCCAGAATACTTGCCGAGTTGTGGGTACTCATAAAACAAGAGCGACTTGTTACCACCCACAATCTGATGGAATGACAGAACGATTTAATCAAACATTGGAGAGGTAACGAGCAAAAGTTAGTAAAATCGGCAATTAGATCGGGATAAACACATAAAACTGTTTTTATTGTCTTATCGAAGCGCTGTTTACGAAAGTACATCGGTGACATCAGCTTTTGCAAACTTTTTAAGAGAATTATGGCTGCCTGCAGACCTGATCACCGGATTTCCCGAACAACCGATTATGCAAATGACTTTCAGAACGAAACGAATGACATTTATGAGCACGTCAGACAATTGGGCCAGCAAACGTCTGAAAAGATGAAAACCTGGTATGATCGCAAAATGAACAACAAAGGGTTCGACGAGGGTTTATTAATGTAGTTGCATATTCCAGTCCGTAACAAAGGGAAATCTCCTAAGCTTCAAGCTAAATAGTATGTACCGTATATGTATGATTTGGTGGTGCAACGTCGCAGACGTCTGAGAGTCAGCTGCCGTCCACGGAGGCCCGTCAGTAGCTCTTGCATTTACAGTACCTGACTTAGGTGCTCTGATGATGATGCTGCAGTAGCAGGCTTTCCGACAGGAGTAAAAGGCCCTTCGACAGGATGAACAAGCCCTTCACTTAAAAGAACAGCTGCAGTGCGGACAAGAAGAACAGACCCGTCGTTTGGAAGAGCACGCGAAGAGGTTTCTTCATGACGAGCATCTGCTCTTCATGAAGGTCCTTCGTGAAGAGAATATGCTGTATGAAGGACCTTCATGCTACCTTACATGCTTACCACTACGGTGAAGAATAGGGTTGCTCAACACGACAACCGCCTGTCGGAAGCTGAAACCAGAATCGACCAAGTGAACAATAATCATATTGACAACGGATGGCTGACGTGAAGAAAACGCTGGATGACCTCAAACATGGGGATGGAATTACAGCCTCCGTAGTAGCTACAATACCTCTGCTACGTGGATTCAAATTGCCGCCGTTAGACGGCACTTCACACTGGTCGGCCTACAAATCCTAGTTCGAGACTGTCATGAAAGCGAACGGCTAGAATAAAAGTCAGACCGTGACTGCTCTCACCCTAAGCCTGCGCGATCAGGCCTTAACTATTCTGGAAATTCTTAGTAAGGAAGTGATTTACGAGTAGCTCCTAAAGCAATTGGAAGCAAAATATGGCGACCCTCACCTGGAACACGTCTTTTGTGCGCAGCTTAAAGATAGCGTGCAACAAAGCAACGAAAACCACAGCAGTGGGCCCTTGAGGTGGAAAAGCTGGTTCAAAAAGCACACCCATCTGTACCTGTGCTTATTGAAGGGCACCTAGTGCAGACGTTAATCGATGGTCTCCGCGACCTTGAAGTCAGAGATGCTGTGGGGCTCGGGCACCATGAGATGCTTAAATACGCCTTGGCTTTGCACTGGAGGTGGAAGTGGTACGGCAGGATCATCGTTCCTATCGCGTCAGTGAGGTTGCAGCAGCTATAGTTTGCGACCGTAATAAAGAGTACAGTCCTAGGTGCTACGGCTATTGGAAAATGGAGCCTCAGGTCAACGCATATCCATCTGTGGAGAGAAGGAAATGGAGTTAAAGCTAGACGTGATTTACCCGCATAATGTGATCGTGGCTGATATAATGGACGACTGTATCCTCAGCCTAGACTTTATGAGGAAGAATTGTGTTGGGGTCGACGTTAAACAAGGTGTTTCGAATTGTGAACAAGAGAATTTTTTTATAGGATAGGGTGACAAACGAGCACACAGACCACTCGATGTTAAGTGGTTGCTGTGGCCCATACATCTATCCACGATTACGAATCAAAATGCAGATGCGTTGTCCCTCCGACAGGATGAACAAGCCCTTCACTTAGAAGAACAGCTGCAGTGCGGACAAGAAGAACAGACCCGTCTCTTCGTCCCGTTCTCAGGACAGCCTATAACATGCATAGCAGGAAGATTCCGATATTAAGCCGATTCTGAAATAGATGAAGGCCAGTGTCCCCAAGCCCAGATGGAGCGACGTGTAAGCAATACGTTCGACCACGAAACGCTGTTGAACCCACTTGAACAGTTTGCTGATTCAGGATGGAGTTCTGTACTTTAAATAGGAAAATGGTCAGGAAAACAGCTGCCATTTGCAAGATCAAGGAAGTAATTATGAGTATAAATATTCCAGAATACTTGCCGAGTTGTGGGTACTCATAAAACAAGAGCGACTTGTTACCACCCACAATCTGATGGAATGACAGAACGATTTAATCAAACATTGGAGAGGTAACGAGCAAAAGTTAGTAAAATCGGCAATTAGATCGGGATAAACACATAAAACTGTTTTTATTGTCTTATCGAAGCGCTGTTTACGAAAGTACATCGGTGACATCAGCTTTTGCAAACTTTTTAAGAGAATTATGGCTGCCTGCAGACCTGATCACCGGATTTCCCGAACAACCGATTATGCAAATGACTTTCAGAACGAAACGAATGACATTTATGAGCACGTCAGACAATTGGGCCAGCAAACGTCTGAAAAGATGAAAACCTGGTATGATCGCAAAATGAACAACAAAGGGTTCGACGAGGGTTTATTAATGTAGTTGCATATTCCAGTCCGTAACAAAGGGAAATCTCCTAAGCTTCAAGCTAAATAGTATGTACCGTATATGTATGATTTGGTGGTGCAACGTCGCAGACGTCTGAGAGTCAGCTGCCGTCCACGGAGGCCCGTCAGTAGCTCTTGCATTTACAGTACCTGACTTAGGTGCTCTGATGATGATGCTGCAGTAGCAGGCTTTCCGACAGGAGTAAAAGGCCCTTCGACAGGATGAACAAGCCCTTCACTTAAAAGAACAGCTGCAGTGCGGACAAGAAGAACAGACCCGTCGTTTGGAAGAGCACGCGAAGAGGTTTCTTCATGACGAGCATCTGCTCTTCATGAAGGTCCTTCGTGAAGAGAATATGCTGTATGAAGGACCTTCATGCTACCTTACATGCTTACCACTACGGTGAAGAATAGGGTTGCTCAACACGACAACCGCCTGTCGGAAGCTGAAACCAGAATCGACCAAGTGAACAATAATCATATTGACAACGGATGGCTGACGTGAAGAAAACGCTGGATGACCTCAAACATGGGGATGGAATTACAGCCTCCGTAGTAGCTACAATACCTCTGCTACGTGGATTCAAATTGCCGCCGTTAGACGGCACTTCACACTGGTCGGCCTACAAATCCTAGTTCGAGACTGTCATGAAAGCGAACGGCTAGAATAAAAGTCAGACCGTGACTGCTCTCACCCTAAGCCTGCGCGATCAGGCCTTAACTATTCTGGAAATTCTTAGTAAGGAAGTGATTTACGAGTAGCTCCTAAAGCAATTGGAAGCAAAATATGGCGACCCTCACCTGGAACACGTCTTTTGTGCGCAGCTTAAAGATAGCGTGCAACAAAGCAACGAAAACCACAGCAGTGGGCCCTTGAGGTGGAAAAGCTGGTTCAAAAAGCACACCCATCTGTACCTGTGCTTATTGAAGGGCACCTAGTGCAGACGTTAATCGATGGTCTCCGCGACCTTGAAGTCAGAGATGCTGTGGGGCTCGGGCACCATGAGATGCTTAAATACGCCTTGGCTTTGCACTGGAGGTGGAAGTGGTACGGCAGGATCATCGTTCCTATCGCGTCAGTGAGGTTGCAGCAGCTATAGTTTGCGACCGTAATAAAGAGTACAGTCCTAGGTGCTACGGCTATTGGAAAATGGAGCCTCAGGTCAACGCATATCCATCTGTGGAGAGAAGGAAATGGAGTTAAAGCTAGACGTGATTTACCCGCATAATGTGATCGTGGCTGATATAATGGACGACTGTATCCTCAGCCTAGACTTTATGAGGAAGAATTGTGTTGGGGTCGACGTTAAGCAAGGTGTTTCGAATTGTGAACAAGAGAATTTTTTTATAGGATAGGGTGACAAACGAGCACACAGACCACTCGATGTTAAGTGGTTGCTGTGGCCCATACATCTATCCACGATTACGAATCAAAATGCAGATGCGTTGTCCCTCCGACAGGATGAACAAGCCCTTCACTTAGAAGAACAGCTGCAGTGCGGACAAGAAGAACAGACCCGTCTCTTCGTCCCGTTCTCAGGACAGCCTATAACATGCATAGCAGGAAGATTCCGATATTAAGCCGATTCTGAAATAGATGAAGGCCAGTGTCCCCAAGCCCAGATGGAGCGACGTGTAAGCAATACGTTCGACCACGAAACGCTGTTGAACCCACTTGAACAGTTTGCTGGTTCAGGATGGAGTTCTGTACTTTAAATAGGAAAATGGTCAGGAAAACAGCTGCCATTTGCAAGATCAAGGAAGTAATTATGAGTATAAATATTCCAGAATACTTGCCGAGTTGTGGGTACTCATAAAACAAGAGCGACTTGTTACCACCCACAATCTGATGGAATGACAGAACGATTTAATCAAACATTGGAGAGGTAACGAGCAAAAGTTAGTAAAATCGGCAATTAGATCGGGATAAACACATAAAACTGTTTTTATTGTCTTATCGAAGCGCTGTTTACGAAAGTACATCGGTGACATCAGCTTTTGCAAACTTTTTAAGAGAATTATGGCTGCCTGCAGACCTGATCACCGGATTTCCCGAACAACCGATTATGCAAATGACTTTCAGAACGAAACGAATGACATTTATGAGCACGTCAGACAATTGGGCCAGCAAACGTCTGAAAAGATGAAAACCTGGTATGATCGCAAAATGAACAACAAAGGGTTCGACGAGGGTTTATTAATGTAGTTGCATATTCCAGTCCGTAACAAAGGGAAATCTCCTAAGCTTCAAGCTAAATAGTATGTACCGTATATGTATGATTTGGTGGTGCAACGTCGCAGACGTCTGAGAGTCAGCTGCCGTCCACGGAGGCCCGTCAGTAGCTCTTGCATTTACAGTACCTGACTTAGGTGCTCTGATGATGATGCTGCAGTAGCAGGCTTTCCGACAGGAGTAAAAGGCCCTTCGACAGGATGAACAAGCCCTTCACTTAAAAGAACAGCTGCAGTGCGGACAAGAAGAACAGACCCGTCGTTTGGAAGAGCACGCGAAGAGGTTTCTTCATGACGAGCATCTGCTCTTCATGAAGGTCCTTCGTGAAGAGAATATGCTGTATGAAGGACCTTCATGCTACCTTACATGCTTACCACTACGGTGAAGAATAGGGTTGCTCAACACGACAACCGCCTGTCGGAAGCTGAAACCAGAATCGACCAAGTGAACAATAATCATATTGACAACGGATGGCTGACGTGAAGAAAACGCTGGATGACCTCAAACATGGGGATGGAATTACAGCCTCCGTAGTAGCTACAATACCTCTGCTACGTGGATTCAAATTGCCGCCGTTAGACGGCACTTCACACTGGTCGGCCTACAAATCCTAGTTCGAGACTGTCATGAAAGCGAACGGCTAGAATAAAAGTCAGACCGTGACTGCTCTCACCCTAAGCCTGCGCGATCAGGCCTTAACTATTCTGGAAATTCTTAGTAAGGAAGTGATTTACGAGTAGCTCCTAAAGCAATTGGAAGCAAAATATGGCGACCCTCACCTGGAACACGTCTTTTGTGCGCAGCTTAAAGATAGCGTGCAACAAAGCAACGAAAACCACAGCAGTGGGCCCTTGAGGTGGAAAAGCTGGTTCAAAAAGCACACCCATCTGTACCTGTGCTTATTGAAGGGCACCTAGTGCAGACGTTAATCGATGGTCTCCGCGACCTTGAAGTCAGAGATGCTGTGGGGCTCGGGCACCATGAGATGCTTAAATACGCCTTGGCTTTGCACTGGAGGTGGAAGTGGTACGGCAGGATCATCGTTCCTATCGCGTCAGTGAGGTTGCAGCAGCTATAGTTTGCGACCGTAATAAAGAGTACAGTCCTAGGTGCTACGGCTATTGGAAAATGGAGCCTCAGGTCAACGCATATCCATCTGTGGAGAGAAGGAAATGGAGTTAAAGCTAGACGTGATTTACCCGCATAATGTGATCGTGGCTGATATAATGGACGACTGTATCCTCAGCCTAGACTTTATGAGGAAGAATTGTGTTGGGGTCGACGTTAAACAAGGTGTTTCGAATTGTGAACAAGAGAATTTTTTTATAGGATAGGGTGACAAACGAGCACACAGACCACTCGATGTTAAGTGGTTGCTGTGGCCCATATATCTATCCACGATTACGAATCAAAATGCAGATGCGTTGTCCCTCCGACAGGATGAACAAGCCCTTCACTTAGAAGAACAGCTGCAGTGCGGACAAGAAGAACAGACCCGTCTCTTCGTCCCGTTCTCAGGACAGCCTATAACATGCATAGCAGGAAGATTCCGATATTAAGCCGATTCTGAAATAGATGAAGGCCAGTGTCCCCAAGCCCAGATGGAGCGACGTGTAAGCAATACGTTCGACCACGAAACGCTGTTGAACCCACTTGAACAGTTTGCTGATTCAGGATGGAGTTCTGTACTTTAAATAGGAAAATGGTCAGGAAAACAGCTGCCATTTGCAAGATCAAGGAAGTAATTATGAGTATAAATATTCCAGAATACTTGCCGAGTTGTGGGTACTCATAAAACAAGAGCGACTTGTTACCACCCACAATCTGATGGAATGACAGAACGATTTAATCAAACATTGGAGAGGTAACGAGCAAAAGTTAGTAAAATCGGCAATTAGATCGGGATAAACACATAAAACTGTTTTTATTGTCTTATCGAAGCGCTGTTTACGAAAGTACATCGGTGACATCAGCTTTTGCAAACTTTTTAAGAGAATTATGGCTGCCTGCAGACCTGATCACCGGATTTCCCGAACAACCGATTATGCAAATGACTTTCAGAACGAAACGAATGACATTTATGAGCACGTCAGACAATTGGGCCAGCAAACGTCTGAAAAGATGAAAACCTGGTATGATCGCAAAATGAACAACAAAGGGTTCGACGAGGGTTTATTAATGTAGTTGCATATTCCAGTCCGTAACAAAGGGAAATCTCCTAAGCTTCAAGCTAAATAGTATGTACCGTATATGTATGATTTGGTGGTGCAACGTCGCAGACGTCTGAGAGTCAGCTGCCGTCCACGGAGGCCCGTCAGTAGCTCTTGCATTTACAGTACCTGACTTAGGTGCTCTGATGATGATGCTGCAGTAGCAGGCTTTCCGACAGGAGTAAAAGGCCCTTCGACAGGATGAACAAGCCCTTCACTTAAAAGAACAGCTGCAGTGCGGACAAGAAGAACAGACCCGTCGTTTGGAAGAGCACGCGAAGAGGTTTCTTCATGACGAGCATCTGCTCTTCATGAAGGTCCTTCGTGAAGAGAATATGCTGTATGAAGGACCTTCATGCTACCTTACATGCTTACCACTACGGTGAAGAATAGGGTTGCTCAACACGACAACCGCCTGTCGGAAGCTGAAACCAGAATCGACCAAGTGAACAATAATCATATTGACAATGGATGGCTGACGTGAAGAAAACGCTGGATGACCTCAAACATGGGGATGAAATTACAGCCTCCGTAGTAGCTACAACACCTCTGCTACGTGGATTCAAATTGCCGCCGTTAGACGGCACTTCACACTGGTCGGCCTACAAATCCTAGTTCGAGACTGTCATGAAAGCGAACGGCTAGAATAAAAGTCAGACCGTGACTGCTCTCACCCTAAGCCTGCGCGATCAGGCCTTAACTATTCTGGAAATTCTTAGTAAGGAAGTGATTTACGAGTAGCTCCTAAAGCAATTGGAAGCAAAATATGGCGACCCTCACCTGGAACACGTCTTTTGTGCGCAGCTTAAAGATAGCGTGCAACAAAGCAACGAAAACCACAGCAGTGGGCCCTTGAGGTGGAAAAGCTGGTTCAAAAAGCACACCCATCTGTACCTGTGCTTATTGAAGGGCACCTAGTGCAGACGTTAATCGATGGTCTCCGCGACCTTGAAGTCAGAGATGCTGTGGGGCTCGGGCACCATGAGATGCTTAAATACGCCTTGGCTATGCACTGGAGGTGGAAGTGGTACGGCAGGATCATCGTTCCTATCGCGTCAGTGAGGTTGCAGCAGCTATAGTTTGCGACCGTAAAAAGAGTACAGTCCTAGGTGCTACGGCTATTGGAATATGGAGCCTCAGGTCAACGCATATCCATCTGTGGAGAGAAGGAAATGGAGTTAAAGCTAGACGTGATTTACCCGCATAATGTGATCGTGGCTGATATAATGGACGACTGTATCCTCGGCCTAGACTTTATGAGGAAGAATTGTGTTGGGGTCGACGTTAAGCAAGGTGTTTCGAATTGTGAACAAGAGAATTTTTTTATAGGATAGGGTGACAAACGAGCACACAGACCACTTGATGTTAAGTGGTTGCTGTGGTCCATACATCTATCCACGATTACGAATCAAAATGCAGATGCGTTGTCGAACGTGAGGACTAAGATGAAATGCCTCGTTTCTAGTTTAAAGAGTCTCCGGTACTCTATACTCACCATACGAAACACATCAGCATTAAGCTTCTATTTTACGCTGGTATTCTGTGAGAAATTTTGTGGAAAGGGCGATACTAGGGAATGTGTACAGCCTTAAGAAGATTGTTCTTCCGCCGGGATCGTAAACGATTGTGCCGGTTAGTCTTCCTCGGAACGCTGAGCAAGTTCATCGTTATGGAAATGGTAGATAATGACCTTCCATGAAAAGTGGCTTGAATCTTGGTCAGAACCTTTTATATCTCAGAAGTACGTGTGCTGAATATTTGTGATAAGGAATAGGTCATTAAAAAGGCACACTGGTTGGTACTTGTAAGGAAGTGGATTGGTTGCACCTTTTTCATAGCATTGGGTGCCGAACGAGCATACAGTCCACCTGATGATAAGCGGATGGCGTGGCCTATGGACATCCACATTTATCCTCAATTAAGAATTAAAATGTGAATGCGTTTTCACCCTTGATGACAAAGATGGAATGCCTGGATTCTAGTATAATGGGTCTCCGGTTCTCTACACTTACCGTACGAAACATGCACGCACGCAACGCATTCCAGGAGCGCAAGAACCGTCTGTGCAGATGCATTTACAGGAAGACATTGTCCTGAAGATTGCAAGCATTGCATCTGGAATGATTCTCAGGACAGCCTATAACATGCATAGCAGGAAGATTCCGATATTAAGCCGATTCTGAAATGGATGAAGGCCAGTGTCCCCAAGCCCAGATGGAGCGACGTGTAAGCGATACGTTCGACCACGAAACGCTGTTGAACCCACTTGAACAGTTTGCTGATTCAGGATGGAGTTCTGTACTTTAAGTAGGAAAATGGTCAGGAAAACAGCTGCCATTTGCAAGATCAAGGAAGTAATTATGAGTATAAATATTCCAGAATACTTGCCGAGTTGTGGGTACTCATAAAACAAGAGCGACTTGTTACCACCCACAATCTGATGGAATGACAGAACGATTTAATCAAACATTGGAGAGGTAACGAGCAAAAGTTAGTAAAATCGGCAATTAGATCGGGATAAACACATAAAACTGTTTTTATTGTCTTATCGAAGCGCTGTTTACGAAAGTACATCGGTGACATCAGCTTTTGCAAACTTTTTAAGAGAATTATGGCTGCCTGCAGACCTGATCACCGGATTTCCCGAACAACCGATTATGCAAATGACTTTCAGAACGAAACGAATGACATTTATGAGCACGTCAGACAATTGGGCCAGCAAACGTCTGAAAAGATGAAAACCTGGTATGATCGCAAAATGAACAACAAAGGGTTCGACGAGGGTTTATTAATGTAGTTGCATATTCCAGTCCGTAACAAAGGGAAATCTCCTAAGCTTCAAGCTAAATAGTATGTACTGTACCAGATTGTGACAAAGATCAATGACGTTACCTACCGGATACGGAAAGACGCAAGATGTACCCCTAAGATTGCCCATTAGATTGACTAGCGTATTACTATGGGGCCGATAAAACTCGGGACGAGCATGTCTTAGGAGGGAAGAATGTTGCGTGCCATAATTAATGCCTGGTACATGGCGAATCACGACTAGTGCCATCTAGCATCAAGAAGCAGAACTAGAAGCGTCAAGATCTTTATAGAAAATTCCATACTAGAACTTTCGACACCTAGTCAGTCGGGACCGGTATGTACTCGAACATTCTAGATGTTTTAGTAGAAGAGGCCCTATATAAGGCCGGTAAGGACCGCGACCGAGTCAGTATTGTATTGGCGATTCGAGCGATTTAACTGCGAACTCAAATGATCATTAGTATTATTAGTGTGTTTTAAGTTGAAATTGGTGTTTACTAATAACTAAAGTTTCAATTTTGGTAATTCAATCAGCAGTTTTTATTGACACAAACCCCAAGCTCGTGACAATACTATATGCTCATTCTGAGTAGACGAGACAAAAATTAATAATTTTAAAATAAAGGTAGCCATGGTTAACCAATGCATTGAGACATCCAACACCTCAGGCCGCCCCAAGACAAGATGCTGTAAAGTACTCGAAACTTTGGGAATTTAAAATACCTTAATTAATATATGTACGCGAAAAAATCCGTAAAATTTGTTATTTAAGTAATAAATGAAACTGAATTTTACGGATTTTGTCGCGTACAACCTTCAAAACTGTCTTTTTTTGTAATTTTTTTACTAATCATTCCCTCTAATACTCGCTTATATAGTCTGTAGTCTAGTATAGTAATCCAAGCTTAGCTATACTTTATATTGAAGAAAACAATAGAAGACTTTACACGCGATATAAATAAAAAGCGTGGAATTTATTATACCTGATATAGACAGTTGTGTATAAATCGAGTTTTGGTCGAATAAGCCCTAAATTGAATTCTGAAATGTAGGTTTATAGATCAATTTGGTTAAGGATTGCCTACTGAATTATTCAGCAATGTGACACGTTAGCGAGTACACCGAAGTTCGTCATGCGTACATCGTTCTAGAGCACACATGAACACGATATTGACAAGTCATTAAGGTCTCGTGATATAATACATACTTTAATGGGCTTTAATAAAAATATTTAAGGGTGACAAACGAGTTAATCGCTGTAGCTAGTAGCCTAGATGGGTTATTTAAATGGTTGTTGTAGATGCACGAACCCGAACGACTTTCTACAATCACGTATTTCAGCAAGATTTATATTAATATTATTGATAGCAATTGTAAAATTCTGGAGTGATGTACAAACTATATTATAATGTTATAACGTAAGAATGGTAAATTGGTCCATACCACAGCGAACATGTAATCGTACTATGACCAAGTCTGAACTCCGATTGCAAGGAGTCAAGATGGGAATTTTATAAAGGAAGTGGTTAAGAAATATATAGTAAGATCTGAGGGAGAACAGGACACTTTTAGGAACAGGATAATAAAACTGCTTCATCCCCATTTTGAGGAAAGGATTTATAATGTATGGAGTAATTGAAAATATGAGTTAGGATGGGGAGAATTATATCAATCAAGTGGACGATCATTTTACGGCTAATTTCATCACATCTGATGGCATTTGAAGATATGGACAAAATGTTCTTCTTAACATCTCAGTCGGAAAATTAAATGTGCAGGGCGAGAAATTAGGAATTTTTGCTTTGGACAGATTGATGAAAGTATAATGACTTCATATTATTGTTTAAAATAGAAGACGTACATGAGAAATATGAGAAATGTTGATTTAATGATTAAATGTAAACGTCTTTATTCGAAATATTTGATTCTTTAGATTTTACAACTCCCATAGATCTGAGAAACTTCCAAATTTTTGCAGAATCCCCGTTCTTGACTGATTTTCTAAAATTGCGTTCTTGTGAATTTCTAAAATTCGTATTGCAGCAATTCTGCACCCTTCTGTAATTGCCCTTATACTGGTCCGATTTATTACGGTTATAAATAACTCTAGCTTTATTTGTCTTATTTAACAGTGTTTTACTACCGTATATAAGCCATAGTACAGAGGTGAGTTTAATTTTAACTAATCTGACTGGTGCATGGGTGCATAAAGGTTAACCTTGCCTTGAAGTTTGGAAGTACTTATTTTATACGAAATAAAATTGAGATCACGATGAGATAATAAAACAATTGCACAATTACCATGCTTTGATACGTGATCAGGAAATAATACTATAATAAGATTCTACGAAGATGAAATCGACGGATCCTACCTATACTAGTGCAAGTTCAAAAACACAACTTTACAGGGTAAAAGATTCAAGAAATTGTAACTTTTATATAAATCGATGAAAATTATAAAAAAATTTAAAATTTTATACCTAAATATTGTCGTCATGAATATTCAACTTTTTTGTATAATTTGTAAATTAGTGTAATTTAAATTTATATTGTGTATTTATAGCTATTTTAATAGTAAAACACGTGAACTGTTACAACTAACCACTTCCAAAGAATATATACACTACGCGAAAAGAAACGACACTTAAGCATGTGTGCACGTAAAATCACTTGCGGCTATGTGTGGGTGTCTGGATGTTTGCGGGGGCCTTGAGAGGCGCGCGGGGCGTGGAACGGGCAGTCGCAGACTGCCCTTGCCGAGGGCTAGTAGTAATACCGATATTTGTCAGTATTAGTTAATATGAATACATTCGTCAAGTGATATAATATTTCAATTAATATTACCGATATCTTAATGTACATATTACTATTCTATTCATGTAGGTACCAAGTTTATATTACCAAGTAACGTTTCTAGTTTTTATAGCCGTGTATGCTAGGTTTTTATGCTTTGATAAATATTTATATTGTTTTTATTAAATAAATGATATTATAGTACATATATAAGTATTACTGAAAGTGATTTTAAGTGATTACAATTAAAATAAATTCCACTGCACAAAACAAGGCCCCTTGTTTTGTTAGTTTAATTTTTAATAATGTTTTATGATACCTGAAAATATGTGAACTCATTTTAATGAAAGTCGATATGATCTTAACAAGAATTATGGGGAAACACCATGGCAATAAAACTAATATATCGCCAATAATTTTATTATATTACATTAACTGAAATATACACTATTAAAAATACCACTAGAGAGTCAAGAAATTTTAGATATCTATAAAGAGTTTTTGTATTTGTTCATTGTTGTATTTATGCTGTATTTCATTAGAAATAGAAATGACTTATCTCCTCAACACCTGGGGAACAATTTGTTGGCCGCTATGTCCCAGGAAATCTGCATACCTTTCGATTTTCTAAAAAAATATACATGCTACGAATTTTTGCAATTGTTAGAAATAATAATGAAAATTAAAAAAATTATCGAAAAATTCAAAAATATATAAGAGTAAATTATTTTTAAAGGATAGTAGGTAATACTGATTATTGCGTACTGAAATACTAAATGTTGGTTAATTCCTTAAGATTACTATTAACTGTCGTGCATATTTGGTTTTGTCGAAAGTTTTAATATTCCTCATTTAATAAAAGTTGATTTAAAATTGAACGTATTTTTCACTACCTAAATACATAAGTTTAAATAATATATAATACATACCTACTATGTATCTTCTTTCGTACAAATCTATAGTATTTCATTTCGGTTCGATATCAACCCTAGTGTTACACGCTTCGACTCAAGGTCACCGGCGCTTAAGCTCTCACATACAGGGAGTGTCACCGCTGTGCCACTTCTATCAGTTTATTACGTAATTTTTTTTTGCAAATTAAGAAAAACAGAGAAGAAAAACTATATTCCGCATGCATTTGCACATCACTAGATTAAAATTCAATACCTATAATTTAAAAATCATTATCTTTTACGAACTTTTTACACTTGCAACTGTACTGCCAGGCTACTTGTACAAGTTACCTACAGTTGTTTGGTTTTATAATTTGAACGGCGTTAGGAGTGCGTAACATAAAAATATAAAAAAAAAAAACAAAATAAAGTTTTGTTTTAAGTAATCTTAATATACAAATAATTTCTCATTATTTAAAAACCAAAAAAGGTGTCCATTGTTTTAACAAAATATGGATCAGTAAATAGTGTATTAAAAAAAGTTAATAATTACAGCCTATAAAAGTTACTGCTGAACAAAGATTTCCCAGTAGATTGTCTCATAGGTAAACTCTACTATGGTTGCTACGCTTGGCCGGCGGGTTGGCAACCGCAAATTAACACTGTAAGTTAATACTGATACTTTTCAAAACTGCATTTGCACTGTATTTCAAAACACATTCAATTAAATAAAGCAGAAACAGAACTGGCTATTACTTTGGCTCTTTTTTGTAGTCGGTTTGTGCCAACGTTTTATTAAAGATGTTAAAAATTAATTTGCAAAAATTCGCTCAAGTGCATTTTTTAATAGATAAATGTTGACAAACAAGCAAACAGTCCATCTGATGGTAAGTAGATGCTGTGACCCATAGACATCTAGATTTATCCTCAATTAAGAACCAAAATGCAGATACGTTGTGACCCCTGAGGACTTAGATGGAATGCCCCGTTTCCGATAAAAAGGGTCTCCAGATCTCTACAATCACCATATAAAACATAGCAGCATTAAGCTACTATTTTACGCTGGTATTCTGTGAGAGCGTGGTCCTTCCCCGGTCGAGCCGACCCATTCATGCTACAACCATCATAAAGCTGCAGCGTGGCTCTATTTTAAACAACTTTAATTTGATTTTAATTAAAAAAAGTTCCAATAGGTTCCTTGCTGGTACTTCCCAGAACAGAGGTATTTTTGCCGAACCTGTGTTAAAAGTAAAAAAATCCTTTCAAAAATAACGCGGTCGCACATTACGATAACGCATATATTCACGTTATCGCGATGTATGTGGCCACAAATCCATGAATAATTTGTCACTACTTGGGAAGAAACAAACACATCGCTTCGCTGTCGATAAAATCCCACACATCAAAGTGTTTTATCGCGATACACTTCGTTGTTGTGTGCGCGCAGTGTGGCCAGGCACCTTCATCGTAGCCCGAAAGCGAAGTTTTATCGCCGGAATTCTGCATAAGAATAATACGTAATCCATATTGATTAAAAATGATTCTGTTCTATTCTATTCTATTCTACTTATCAAAAAATCCTGATTTTGAAAACTTATGTTTTTGTATAAAAAAGTAGCTACAGCTGAGTTTTGAATTCTTAAATTGCAATATAATAGTCTGATATTGTGACCGCTGTCACATGGGCGTTTCAAAAATTACAAGTTTATCAACGTCATGACGAATATTACAAATTCTGTCAAATAGTCCAGGTATCTGTTATAGAGTAGACAAATATAATTGAAATTCCCAACTGACGATAGTAATTGAAGATGCCCGATAGTCCTCGCTGAATAATTCAAATACTTGGAACATAATGAAATACCAGTCAATTAATGTCTCGAAAATTCAACATAGGTTTTGTGAGTATTTAAACAAAAATTTATGTTGTATCTGTGTGTGAGTGTGTGTGTGTGTGTGAGTGTGTGTGTGTGTGTGAGTGTGTGTGTGTGTGTGTGTGTGTGTGTGTGTGTGTGTGTGTGTGTGTGTGTGTGAGTGTGTGAGTGTGTGTGTGTGTGTGTGTGTGTGCGTGCGTGCGTGCGTGCGTGCGTGCGTGCGTGCGTGCGTGCGTGCGTGCGTGTGTGCGTGCGTGCGTGCGTGCGTGCGTGCGTGCGTGCGTGCGTGCGTGCGTGCGTGCGTGCGTGCGTGCGTGCGTGCTTGCGTGTGTGTGTGTGTGTGTGTGTGTGCGTGCGTGCGTGCGTGCGTGCGTGCGTGCGTGCGTGTGTGTGTGTGTTTGTGTGTGTGTGTGTGTGTGTTTGTGTGTGTGTCTGTGTGTGAGTTTGTGTGTGTGTTTTTGTGTGTGATTGGATATATACATATATTACATATTTAAATATAGGAAATAGTGCTTTAAGCGAGAATAAATATAATAATACGATTAACGACTTTGACTTATAATAGGCCTTTACTATTTTGTATAATCAATGCGTGCACACATTTTTGATAAAAAAGAGAATATTTAAAATTAAGGCGATCAGAGGGTTCTTCATTTTTAAAGACAAAATTAATAATTTTACTACTGACCCTTATCTGTATATTTTAATAATTTTCTGTACCCCCGTTTATTATCATTAACATTATTTTTTATAGGATAAGGGAGACAAGTTTTGTACACAGTCCATCTGATGGTGGGTGGTTGCTGCGACCTATAGACAGCGATATCTACTTTCGTTTGCGAATCTCAATCCAGACGCGTTGTCAGCCGTGAGGACTAAGATGGAATGCCTCTTTTCCAGTAAAAAAAGAACTCCGATTCTCTACACTCACCATACGTAAAACGACATCATTAAGCTGCTATTTGACGCTGGTATTCTGTGAGACCGTGGTCATTACCCAGTCGCACCGACTCATTCTTGCTATAACTATACTATTAATATGGCTGGAGCATGGCCCTGCTACGTATAAAAATTGTATTCACGGTTGCCTGATTTCACCTAGAGGATTTGAAATAAAAACATTTTTTTTAGATTGCCGCAAGTCTGTATCTGTCTCCGTGTGTAAGACTTTGGTTTGCACCAGAAAATATGTATTATCAAATACAATTTATGTTACTTTACTGTTTTTAACGATCACCTAAAAATTTCGTTTATTTAAATTCAATGGGTAAATTGCGGGTAAAATTTAATTTTTTTTGTAGCTATTTGTTTGGGAAATAATATCGACAGCTTTTTAATAAACTTTCAACTTCTTTGAAATCTCTTCAAAGCAAAACGTGCTTATTATTCTGTTTAAAGACCAAGTTTCAAAATAGTTACCTGGTTTCATAACTAGTAAACTCCACTAGATAGAGTTGGGACCTGAATTCGATGGATTCTGGTAGCTCCATGGCCTATTTTTACCAGTAATCTTGCGATGGGTTGTAATGAGGATCACCACATACAAATTCATTTCTAATCATGAAATGAGTTTGGCCAACGCGATCATATTTTGAAATAATACTAGTTTTTACGGAATTTATCGCGTATATTTAACTTTTTAAATACCCGACGTTTCGAACGCTTTACAGCACTCATGGTCACGGGCGGGACTGAGATGTTCAACGTCCATATGTCATAGTTAACCGCGGTTGCCATAGATTAAAATTTAACTTTTGTTCCGATCTATGCAGTATGAACTTATGGTATCTCGAAGTCTTGCAGTTGTATGCTTGGGTTGGGATTTAATTTTATTTATTATGGGATCCCAAGCAGATGGTAGCACCCAGCCATCTTCTCTATTGAAATTAGGATGTTTTTTGATTTCAATAGCCTCGCGAATCATCCTTGGAAGGAATCGGTGTTCTTTAGCGAGGATCTGCGGTCTATCAAATCTGATGTAGTGACGGGGGCGATCCTGTACGTGTTCACAGACTGCAGACTTCCCGGAGCATCGATTCTTCACATCAGCTATATGTTCTTTAACGCGGGTTTTTATTGATATTTTAGTTTGTCCTATGTAGGAGAGACCACATTCACAATCAAGCTTGTACACTCCTGCATCTTGCAGAGGGACATTACACTTGACCGATGGTAAAAACTGACCAATCTTCTTCAGCGGCTTGAAGTATGTTTTGATGGAAGCGCGCTTCAAGATGTAGCCAATCTTGTCAGTGACTCCTCTAACATATGGCAGTACAGCAGGTACACGCTCGACTGTGGCCGGCTTCACTCGTTCACTGTGATGTAGGCGCGGGACTCGAAGCTTGTTGTCATGCAAAACTTGCTTGACATGGTGGAGCTCTGCAGCCAGGTGTTTACTGTCACAGATCCCTCGTGCTCTCTGAAACAAAGATTTACCCACGGTAGCTAGCTGTGAAGGATGGTGGTGAGAATCACCGTTTAAATATCTATCTGTATGGGTCTTTTTTCTATACACAGTATGGCTCAAGGTGTTATCAGGATTCCGAATTACTGACACATCTAGAAAAGCTAATGAATTGTTTGCCTCTAACTCCATTGTGAACTGAATTTTAGAATTTATAGATTTAAGATGGTCTAAAAATGCAGTTACTTTATCTAAAGGTAGAATTGTGAAAGTGTCGTCTACGTACCGCTTGTAGAACCTTGGATTTATGGGAGAACTAAGCAGGGCTTTCTCCTCAAAGTCTTCCATGAATATGTCGGCGACAATGGGAGATACAGGTGAGCCCATCGCCACACCATCTACTTGCTTGTAGAACTCCTCCTTCCACAATATCGCGATCATATTTACGAAGCTTGTTCTATACATACCACACAATAGCAGAAAGTATTGGGAAAAAAGTTTTTGTTTGACAATGACCAATTATAATAATTTCTTTTGAAACACGATTACTTACAGGTATTGAATACGAATATTTCAATTTGAAATTAACGATTTCACTCTACATTTTTGCAAAAAATATCGTGATTCAATAAAAAATGGATCTCCGACCGAGGATGTAATAAGTATGGCTGTAGAGTATATATTAATAACGTTCACCTGGCTGAAATTTTCAGTCACATCTGCCATTCTCAACGGATCTGAGCCATCTGCCCAATACATTTAGTTTATACAAAATCTATGTAATACAGAATTTTAGTACCCGAAGGATTTTCCGGTGGGATGGTGTACTGACGCGACCGAATAGATATCAGGCATATGACTCACTGCAATTCGTGGTTACCTAGACACTGGGGTGAAAAACTTCATGATCCTGACTCAGGGCTGTTAATAAGATTTTCTTATTAGAAAAACACGAGAATATGTTTTGGCTAGACCAGACACACATGGTGACAAGTCGCGCATACGACCTCTAAGCCAACGCAGCAATAACTGACTAATTAAAGTAAATAACTTAGTATAATTAAAACTACTTTTCGGGCGCTGGAAAGCGCCCGAAACGTCGGGAATTAAAAATAAAAAGTAAAAATAAACGCGATAAAATCCGTAAAAGTAGTTTTAATTATGTGTAGTGTTCGCGTAAATATAAGAAATCATTAAATAACTTAGTAAATAAAGCAAACATTTGGCAGGCATTTGTTTTTTTATAACAAAAAAAAAACAAATTGGCTGACCTAAGAAATAAAGTTATACCAACTTACTCACATTTATTTCTTCATATTTCATTATCATCATCATTACAGCCGTTCACAAGTTTACTGCTAAACCTAGGCCTCCCCCTCCTAACCGGATTCTTACCTAACCGGATAATTCGTCCCAGGTAAATATAAACGTCAACATCTTCGAACTTAGTGCTCCCAACAACTACGACATACGTGTAACAGTGACGTTACACATAATCTTTGTTTCGTCCATGTTCAAGTTAATATCTAACCGTTTTGAGGCATTATTGATGTCATTGAGCATATTGCTTAGGTCTTTCAGCAATTCTGCCTTCTGTATTATATCGTTGGCAAATCTATAACGTAATCAATACAGTATCTTTTCTGTCCAGTAGCTTGACGAATGTCTTGAATGTCTCTCAATAAATCCTTCATAATGATTTCTTATATTTACGCGAACACTGTACATTGATTAAAACTACTTTTACGGATTTTTTTCGCGTTTTATTTATTTTATTTTTAATACCCGACGTTTCGGGTGCTTTCCAGCACCCATGGTCACGGGGGATTGTCCCCTGTAGTTTTAATCAATAAATCCTTCATATTTACTCTCATAAAATATATTTTAATTATTTTATTTTATTGTTTGATTTTTGATTTTTGCTTGGTAGGAATCGATGTTCTTTCGCGAGGATTTGTCACTACAAATCTTAATATCAGATCTTAGTTTCAGATCTAGTGTAATGTTGGGGGTCGTCTAGGATATGACCAAAAACTGCAGACTTCCTAGAACCTTGATACTTCACGTAAGTTATATATTATTTTACGCGGGTTGTAATGGATCTTTTTTCTTGCTCTATTTATGGGAGACCACATTCACAATCAAGGTTAAACACTCCTGCGTCTTTTAGAGGAATATGACACTTGATGGATGGTAAGAACTGACTAATCTTCTTCGGCGGATTGCCTCCGTCGATAACTATTTCCGTTAGCGAAAAATACACGAAAGAGGCGGCAGAGGAAACTGAATGAGTAGATAAGCAACATCGTCTTCTTAGTAATAAATAAAAAAATATAAAATCTGCGGTTGCTAACCCCCATGCCTAGCATGACAATTAGGGCAACTTCCTTCAATGAGGCAATCTACTTTATAAACCACTTTAAAAAGGTGGAGATACTCAGTTCTTCGGAAAGTCTGAAGTCTGTGATCATGACTGTCTACCACAAATCCTCGATTCTTTCACATCGATTCTTACCTAGGTACGTGAAGTTATTGAAATTAAAAAGCATCCTAATTGCAATAGAAGAAGGCCGGGTAGTATACCACCTGCTTGTGACCCTGTAATTAATAAAATTAAAGCTAAACCTAAGTATACCACCGCAAGACTTCAAGACACAGTAAGTTCATTTTGAGTAGATCGTACCATAAATAATAATTAAGAAGCTGAAGGTACTCCAGGTTAACACTGACATCGGGATGTTAGTGACCTCAGTCTTCCGTGACCATGGGTGTTAGATAGCACCCGAAATGTCGGGAATTAAAAATCAAATAAATTGAACGCGATAAAATTCATTAAAGTAGTTTTAATCAATGTGTTGTGTTTGCGTAAATATAAGAAATTATCATTTAGGATATTGTAATTTATATCACTTTTTGTATCTGTACGTATGATTTGATATTACAATATTAATAACCATTAACTATTTTCGCTTTTACACGTGCACACAAGCAAAAGCTTGCTAATAACTTAAAAAGCATTCAATTCAAATATTTTTATTTATACTGATAACTGTTAATAATTGACTATCATTACTGATATACCTTTCCTTTTCTTAATTGGAAAATAAAACATAAATCATCAAGATTATGATATATTGTGGTAACATAAACACCAAACAAATTAAAATTAATTTAACTTTTACCTTTTCTCTTCAAAAACTATATAAAGGAGTAACCTTTATGATATTAAAATTAATAACACTTTTTGTACCGCTTCTTAGTAGCAAATATATTAATATGCCTGTATTTTAAAACTCACTGCAACTAGTATGTTTGTATTTTCAAAACATAGACGTACGCAAGTAAGGTCACTTAAGCGTACTCAGTTTCATCTCATTTACATATTTATACATTTATTAATAGGTGATAAGCTTTACTGATACCATTTTTTCTCAGTCGACTTCAAATAATATTAGATAATAAAATGTACGGTTATACAATGTGTCGTAAATTCTAAGTGTAATTAAAATCTATTGTTCCAGCAGATACCTCTAAGCTCAACTAATTATGCTACTTTATTAAACTAGTAGTCTATTTACGGTCGGTTTTGGTACAAAATTAAATCTTCTTAGTTAAATTAGTTTAAGTTACTCAGATTAAACTGTAGGGGATGTGTAAAATGTCTATCAAAATATTTTACCGGGATATGAAATTAAATAATTCTGGAAAATGTTTATTTTGTTACTTTTGGAATATACAGTACAGCTCACCAACCTAGTTCGTAAATTTGGGTTCAGCTTTTTAGATGGATTGGCCGTCATCAGTCGGTCTCCAAATTTTTCAATTAAGCCTTATTTGTCTTCTCTTATAATTTTTCATGTGTCTACAGTGTGTACCTACAGCTCAGACCATGTCTCTGGACAATAATTGTAATATATTCACACGCATGACTTAAGAACGGTAGTTATATGTTGGTTGCCATAACTACTTACATCTTACTAACAATAATACGTTTTGTGTAATATTTTGTTAGAATACATCCCTGATATATTTGTGTAATTCATGTCATCAATTCAAGGACATTGCAATTATTGTACGTGGTAGAACCATTCTCCAGTTTTATTAAGGCTGTAGCACGAACGTGCTGCCTTGACGGGGTAGAACCATGCTAACACTAAATACCGGTGTGAAAGAAAAATCCAGCAAATTCGTTAGAGTTGACAACGCCTATGAGGCAATCTTTGGTTCAGCAGTGGTTTTTTAAGGAATTGAAAGAAATAATATCATCAGTACTTTCATCTACTATCAATTACTGATGATGCATTATATCATCAGTAATTGATGGTAGATGAAAGTATCTATGAGCTCAAATGTATGTTCATTTATCAGTTTTATTTGTATAAACATGATGGAACTAGGAACAAGTTCTTTCAATAAGAGATACCTGTATCCAGCTATGGATTGGGAAGAGACTGTTGAACTTCATCGGGGTTCGTGTGTTTTTTTTAGTAAATAAAGAAGCATCATTTAAGTGAAATTATGAGGTAGAGCAAAGTTTTATAGAGCCACTGGCATTTTAAAACCAACAAGTAGTAAGGCTCGAAGGTCCATTTTATTAAATCTAAGTAATCTTATTAAAAAATATATTTGCGGGGTGTCTTTAAAATAATGGTTGGATCGAGAGTGAGGGCCCATGCGGGGAAGGAACAGAAGCGAGGGGGATTATGTTAACCAACCCAAATACAAAATATATCAACAAATGAATTGCGTTGGCATAACCATTCCCCACCGGCTTGAAGGCTTCCCTTAATAACTAACTAAAACTACGGCTAAGACTTAATTTAAACTACTAACCTAACCTAGAAAAGCAATTTGAAAACTATTGGTTAGGTAAAGTACAGGGACGTATAATAGGACGCAAATATGATCCGGTCGCGGTTTTAACACGAGCTCAGCTCTTTCAGGTTTAGCGTGACTATTCAATTTGTGTTGATAATTGACTAATAAATTCAAAATATAATACTTGCGTATTAAAACAATAGGTTGGCGTTTTGTGAAATTTAAATGCGAGTTAGATAAACGACCATACACTATAATAATCTCATTCTGTAAAAATGGTTTTAGGTGTTGAAAGTTGCGACTACAAATCTTGTCTGATTCCAACCTTGCAATCTCATCGCAAAGTGTAAACTATTATGTATAATGTAAACTATTATAGTTTACATTATACATAATTTATAATAATAGTTCTGCATAGACGTTATCGGCAGCAGTGATGTATTGACGTAGCGGCAAAAGCTTTACATATCGGCAAACGTAACGCTACGCAACGTAACGCTACGCGGCTACATAACGTTACGCTACGCAATAAATTGGACCAGGAAGAGAAACTACTTGCTAAGATAATGATTGGAGAAACGTTTATCACGAAGAAGGTTCAATAGCGATGTAACAATAAGAAGTTGCGTAATATTTATATTGTCGTAATATTATAAACATTAGGAGCAGAACCAACGATAACATAACCTAAAACCTTTTCCAATGCGTAAGGTGCGATACACAAGGATTTACACTTAACCTTGTTATGTAACAAGAGGTAAGGGAAAATAGATGTCGCAATGAGCATATCAATGTCCCAGGGATGCAGGAAGCTTTATCAGCTAAAGCTAAATTGTTGAAATTGGTCGTTGCGGAAGCATCGACCGAATCAGTTGGCAGACTTTTGGTCATTTTGTCTACAACTTATGAATTTATACTAAAATTAACGCTGCAATCGAAACGCTGATAAAATTTAAAATTTATCGAACCTTGGCCCGTTTTATTGAAACCTCCCTTTCCATTCACTATGGGACATGACGGCGTCTTATTTGAAAATAATCCCAAGCGTTGGTAACACTGATGCATTATAAAATTACTTTGAGACGCACTATCTAACAATGCACGAACGCTAAGTTTGTCACATTCGAATTCTTAACTATAACGCTCACGGTACCAGTTATGGGAACGCAAGCAATCTCTTTAACGTTCGACAGTGAGCATAAAATAACGTCTACCGAGCGCGCGTTCGATGATGCCAATCAGGAGACATCGATAAGATTCGACTCCACTATAGATAAGACGTTCGCGTTAGCTTCGGTGGGCGGAGCGTCACTCACAGGTTTGTTTAACGTAGATGCGGCATTTTTCTTCAAAATTTTGCTTTGTATGTGTTTACTACAACACTTATGTTTGTTACTCAAACGATTTAAGCTCAAGTTGTTAGCCTTTACTATTTTATAGCTCTCGCTTTTTGAGTGCCTTCGAAAGTTTGCACAATTATAGAAATTACCATGTTGATGAGTTTTACATAAAAAACAGGCGTTGTGCGGAAATGAAGGTCCAGTATTCACATATTATGTTAGCGATTCTCTCTCGATTATGTGTCGGCTTCGTCGATGCATAGATTCGACGGTCGGTATATGTTTTTGCTTCTTGTTTTGCATTAGTTGAACGTTGTATTTTTTTTTTTTGATTTGGTTTCACACGAAAAGTTTTAAGGTGTCAAACGATGGTATGTCGGAGCCACGATTTTCAATTTCGAACGAACGTACGGTGTGCGAGTCTAGCTTTTTAACGCAATGTGTAAAAAATGCAAACTCTACAAGATCATTAAATTTAAAATTTTTGAGAGCAGCTACCGACGTTGTGAATCTATGTAAAATTTTTCGAGATTATAAATATTTATGGACGATAAAGCTTTAAGATGGAATATTTGGTCTTAATATGAAGAAGTCAAAATTCGTTTATCTTCGTATTTATTTTTCAGCGAAAATTCACAAATAGTTGTCCGCGGTCGGTGTGCGACCTTCACACACAGATTGCGGCTTGCTACTTAATTTGCCAATTAAATATTATAATTTTTCAGCATCCGATACAGAGGGATTTTTGTATAGTATTCTAAATACTAGCAATAAACAACGGAAAAGTTTCAATATCACCTTTAAATACTGCAATATCGTTAGGTGGCAATCTAGATGCGTCGCGTGAGTGCACTTGACCTGCTGGCATTACACACGTCACTCTCATTACATTCGTCATTCTGCGCTACAGGTTGGAGACGCCTGACAGCTCGCTTCATGTGGGACAATAAATCGTCCAACGATGAAAGCGATTACCAATCGCTTTTTCATTCGCTATATAATCGGGTTTAATTTGCATATCAATGGTTTCATTACATTTTTGTGTTCACTTATTGTTGTATCACAAATATTTTGCATACGAGCAAACAATACTTCTCTTTTTGCGTAAAAGGGATTTAAGTCGTATTTCGTTTACACTTACTGCGATTTTGCAATATAAATATTTTTATTTAAGAGGAGCGTAATTTATCAAACACTACATTTATATATGTCTATATTTATATTTACACTGGATGATGTTTTTTACCGTCTGGAAAAAGGGACAGGTAACAGGCGAACGGAATAGAAGCCTATGGCAATGATATTTTACAATTTTTTTTATTTTCTATTAACATATTATAAAATTGATTTAATTCATATATATATATATATATATATATATATATATATATATATATATATATATATATATATATATATATATATATATATATATATATAGAATGGGTCCCACATATACGTAATAAATGAAACCACAAGTAATACTAGTCCGTAGAAGTGTAGAAAAATTAAATATTAAATTAAAACCCGTAAAATAAAAAAGTGAAATTTTTAAACAAAATAAATATTAAAATAAATTTGGTAAAAGTGAACACTTTGTTTAGACAACGTACCTTGACCCACTGGAAGAGTGACAAAAGACGATATGCCGCAATACCAATAGTTTGCACTGCGTGGCAACGTCGCTTTTTAATGTTCAAGGATTCATTCAAGTTCATTGAATCATTGACTTAGTGACCCAATTCTATAGAGTGTTCAAATTTGCTTAAAATTAAAACTCTACTTTTTGACCTAATTACTGGACCGATTACGTTCATTTTTTGTATATCGTCAGCAAAGGCGATAACAAATATATGGTTTCATTTATTGCATATATGTGGGACCCATTCTGTATATAGATAAATACAAATACATTTTGTTAGTATACATTAAAGTACAATATTATTCATAATTTGATTTTTTTAATTTCTTCTTTTGATGCCCAAGCCTAGATTCCTCCTAATATTGTCTCTCTTTTTATGTTGTTGTATATGCTCGTAAATTAAAATAAATTCAGCCATACTGAAGATTAGCCCGGATAGACATACTAACCGACAAACTTTTAAAAATTGTTATTTTTATCTCAGCCACAAATAACCGCCTCATATCATCAGTAAAGCCTATGATGATGATGATAAATTATGTGAGTAATCTATTGCAGGAATATGTGTGTCATTACGCTAAATAAGTAGAACATGAAAATAATACACTCATCTTCCTTAGTGCCCATGTTTAAGCATTTTGAACCAATTAAAAATAACTGTTTAAAGAACGATCAAATAATATTATTTTCGAAATATTATTTTTGGTCTATTACATACAAGTAATTAAAAATATTTAAACAGCTAAATTGACTATGTCTCATGTATTATAAAACTATGTTATTAACTTCAAATAAGATTATCTAGTTTAGTTTTACTTATAACTGTGTACATATTACATAGTATATGTCAATTTTAATGAAAATTTAAGTAATAAATCACTTACAGACAACATTATAATAAGTGCAGACAATCAAACAAAACATCAAACTACATGTTGTGTTGTCATCTCCGAGGACTAGGAGGCCATAAGTCGCTGTAAACGGAAATGTTTCCACTGATAAAAGATAGATGTCCGACATAATTCCTTCGTTATCTCTTCCCATGAAGGAGCTAACGCTTCTCCTCTAATCGACTGTTTACGTCCAACTGTGACCTTTATTGCCTCATAGACTAAATTAATATAATGAACATATAAAATTGGGATTAGGAATTCGGACACTAGCTACTAAGCCACGTCATTACGAACTTACGTAATAGTTAAATATACTTAAGCTATTATTGTCCTAAGAATGTTTCAGAGATCAAGTAATCGTACTTCAAGATATGAGTATGTTTCACTCGTCCCTCGTAACAGTGACTAACTAGAATGAGGCGGGTTTGCACAGTATCCTAATGAATATGGAAACAGTTCTAATAGTCCGAGCAATTTATTCTATAAAGTTAAAATTGAAGTTGCAATTGGTAAACGGACTGCTATTATCGATTTGTTCCATTCAATTCATATTTAGAACACAACGTTATTTTAACATATTTATTAAATATTCCACAAATGAATAGCTATAAAAAGAAATAACTTGTTCTAACATTTCTATTCTATGTAGGTATTTCCAGTTTTAAATCTTATGATGATCTTAAAGCAAGTAAGTGTGAATAGTGAATTAAAAAAAAACGTTAATCAAAATTTTCAAACATATTATTTGTTCTATCCCCGTTGTCATTTATGTTTAAGGAAGTAATTTATGAAATTGAGTGATTTATGATTTATATATTTAAAGGTGATAGGACTTATTTTATACCAAGAATCTGTCTTGGTAGGTATCCCTGTGTTCCGATCTGAAAGGTCTAGATAGCCAGTGTAATAACAGGCTATAAGACATTCCATCTTAGTCCTTAGAAATGACAACGCACCTGTGTCTTTCTTTGTTGCAGGTTACCTGCAGTTGTTCATTGACCGCAGTAGCAACTTACCATCGGGTGAACTGTGTCGTTTGCCATTTCAGTTTCTTTTTATAGAAGAATGTACATTGTATGTACATTGTATATACCTTATAATACGTATTATATCATTATATCGTGTTATAAATAAGTAAGTACAATATAAATAAGTACAATTCAAACGCGATACTTAATGCGTATTAGTTTTAATTAATGCGTTGTATAACTAAATAAATCTTTAAAATATGAAGGTTAGGTTGCGCAATGGCTAAGTTTGGTTGCGGCGTTGCGAGTCGCGAGTTCGATTCCGTGTAATCTACACATTATAGGTAGGATATAGGATCTAGCATTTATTTCACACAGTTACGAATGCTCTACACTTAGTCTCATATTACGGTCAAAATAAATAATTTAATGGTTAAGTGGAAGCGTCATTTTAAAACTTATGCATTCTATTCCTTACTCAACAAGCATAATAATTTATAATTAAATAATTAATGATTCATCATGTTTGATAATTGTTAATCTATGCATAAAAATAAAATTGAAATATCTGTCTATAGTTACGAAATAACTAAAGGTTCGTTCTCATTTTATGATTAAGAAATTTTTATATTTTTGTCTGTCTGCATATGTATCAAGTCTAATCTTTGGAATGACTGAACCAATTTTAGTAAGTAGTAAGTATTATATCTAGGCTATATTTTATCTGAAAAATTTGAAGATTTTTTTTAAAACATCGAAAAATTGATAATTGGTCTATGATAATTATATCATTCTAACCTAGCGCTTAATTATAATTCACCTGATGGATTTCCCTTTCGTAGAGAACCAAAAGGCTGGCTGCTTTGCGTTCGAGGCTGATAAGATTGGTTTTAACCAAATTTGGGTCAACAATAACCCTCTTAACACGCCTTTTCTTTGAGTCCAAAGCTACTAGGTGGCATTTTGCAGCACCATCCCATATATGACAGCAATATGGAGTATTTCTGTCTAACCTTAGTGATTGTCTGTATAACCGGACTTGCGCTTAAATAAAGTAAGCAAGCTGTCCTGGCGTGAAGTATCGCCGTACCTTAGCAAGGACACGTGGCTTACTTGCAGTTGATTTGGCTTTGGACTCCATGAACCACGCGAAGCATAGTTTTGAGTATATCTCAACTCCCAGTAGCTGAAGGCGGTCAGTGTATTCCTTGAAGACCTCCTTTGAACTACTTTTTCATTGAAGAGCCATGCTTGTGTTTTGGAGGCGCTGAATTTTACAAAGATGGCATCGCCCCAGTGGAAGACTGAGTGTGGTGTGAAATTCACACGCTCTACCGTAGCTTATCTTTCGGACTGGATAATATCCCGACTGGTCCGAGGACTTGGTTGGTATCTCTCCACAACTGTGCTATCGTCTGCATACCCACAAATATCGGGCATAAACAGATTACTAATATGCAGCAGGAAAATAGTTTTGGAGAGAACGGACCTCTGAGGAACACCGGCGTTAGTAGCCACAGGATCGGATGAGCAGCCATCGACGACAACCCGGAGAGACCATTCACTTAGAAAGTCCTCTACCCAGTCAATCAGAAAAGGGATAAGCCATTCGCTGGAAGCATATTCAAAAGGCTAACGTGCCCAACTCTGTCAAAGGCCTTCGAGTCATCAAGGTAAACAGCAAATGATTCCCCACTGTTCTCGAGTGCCTCGCCCCCATACGTGAATGTCTTGTTTACGTGGTGTTACGTGTGTTTTGTTTACGTGGTAGAGCCATGCTGCAGTTATATTAGTAGTATAGTTGTAGCACGAATGGGTCGGCTCGACCGGGGAAGGACCACGCTCTCACAGAATACCAGCGTGAAATAGTAGCTTAATGCTGCTGTATTTCGTATGGTGAGTGTAGAGAACCATCTTATTCCTCACGTGTGACAACGCATCTGGATTTTGATTCGTAATCGAGGATAGATGTAGATGTCTATGGGCCACAGCAACCACTTACCATCAGGTGGACTGTGTGCTCGTTTGTCACCCTATCCTATATAAAAATATGTTATACGCTAGAAGGTCCCCAGCTGACCGATTTTTGGCAAAATCCATATTACTGTTCACTAAGGAGGTCATTATTTTATAGGTATTATGCTATGGAAATATCTAAAATAAATCACTCTAGCTGTCGCGACACTAGAGAGATTTCTAATTTTTTTACAGCATAAGCAGCAGAGTTTCTTCTTCTTGCTAGTTTAGATATATGGGGGCCCTACTGAAGTTTAGCGTCGAGAGTGATGTCAAGGAAAACAGTGGATTTAACAGGACTCAGTTCTTTCCCATTTAAAAACATATTGATATTCGGATTTTTAACATTTGTTGTTGTGAATTTAATACATTTAGTTTTATTTCCGTTTAAATTTGAATTATTAACGTTAAACCAATGCACTCATTTTGAAATAGTATTATTCACTTTGTCACATTTAACTGATTGAAGTTTAAGAATAAAAATCAAGAAAGTATTATTAGCAAATAATACTAGGTCATGATTATCCCCTACAAGAGAACGTAAGTCTTTTATTTAACCTAAACTATGAATGGGCCAAGAATTGAGCCCTGAGGGACACCCATCTGTACGGGCCATCTAGAAGAACTTGTGGGAACTTGTTAGAAACATTGATAATACTTACATATCATATAGCTAGTTTAAGCGATGTGTTGTTGACACCATAGTACTGTAGCTTTCTGATTAATGTCTCATGGTGAACACAGTCTAAGGCCTTGCAAAGGTCACAAAAGCCTTTGAATTATCCCATGCATAAAAAGTATATATTATAAGTTCAACACCGGCATCGTTTGTCAAGCGACCCCTTGTAAAACCAAATAGACTTTATATGTTGCAATTTATTTTTTTTAAAAAACTTATCATCTGAACTAAAATATTTTTTCATAAATTTTACTTAAAGTGGTAGTACAGAAATGTTTCTAAAATTGACGGGGTCTGATGTTGAAAAGGAACCAGCGGCAAACGTTAAAATACACAAGGGCGATAACCTCTTCCTTTTCAGAAAATAGGTTCAGGCGGGGATTACTGGTCTTCCGAAGTCGTCCCGGTCCCAACGCCTTAATTCTTCGATGTGGACTGTATTATTGTAAGGAAAGAATTCCTTGGGAATAAAACAGCAATTATCTTCAAACCGTTCCGTGAGAGAGTAATTACTTTTCCCTATCACTTCCCTACACTTTTTCTTTCTTCTTCTTATTGACTGCTGGTCTTGCACTTTTCCCGAAGTTTCTCCGAACTTCCCCGAACGATTCCCGAACGAATTGCAAGTTTTTTTTTGCGCCCGAGGCAAATATGGGCAACCCTCCGGAAAGCGGGGGAGGGAGGTTGGGAATGCTCATAGCATACCACGCAGCCGGCTGCGTGGTTATGTGGTGACTTTTACCCACTAAACCCAACCTTTTAGGAATTGGCTTAACGATCTGACTAGAGATCTCTAAGCCGTATACGAACGCGACCCTCCTTGGCAGAAAGGAGGGCGCAGAATTGCAAGAAAACTCGTTTACCGAGCTACCCCAGAGCTAAACGCGAAAGTGAGCCGCGCCATTTGTGCGCTTGCGCAACTCAATTACATCAATTTGTACTATCATTCTCTCACGGTTTACTCAATAACTTTATTTGTATAAGACATACATTTATACAATTTACTTATAAAGATAGCACAATAAATATCTATACTACGATATACATTACTATTTTATATCACAAAAAACCTTTTATTTATTTAACAAAATATGCTTATTTTACTCACATGTTCAAAGTTGAAATTTCTTAAATATTTAACATAGAAAGTTAAAACAACGTTTTCCACTTGAAATTATACATATCTTAACCAATACAATAGTTTAATTTACATTTTCTCTATTCATTTCACTATTAAAACACTTTTAAATTTCTTATACAAAACTATCATTATTTCACTTATTCACAGGAATTTTCACATAAAAATAACACAGAATTCACCTATTTTACACGTACAATCAATCTAAAACGTTTTACAAGTCATTTTTACATAAATTGCTGAAATTGCAAATATTTAAATTTCTACATATTTGGACTCCTAAGTACGTGGCTAGCGTGCGCTATGAACTCACACTATTTGAACAACTAACTTTTGCACGGATATCGACTATCAGTAAAAATGGAAAGTCTAATATCAACAATACTAGGTGAATAAATGATTCTACACAATTCTCAAACGTTGAAAACTATTTCTAATCAGATTCTTATCAGTTATCGTGTTTCTTATCAAACAATATAAGTGAATGTTTTCCTAAATCAATCATAGAAAATAGGCATTTGTTTTCATACAAAACATATCAAACTCATAGGAGACAATACTTATGCAATTAATTTCCATTAATTCTACTTATGCACAGCGATCATCTCGACCGGGGAACAAATCCGGTAACATAATTTATATCTTAAAATTCCCTGTATGAATTTATTAAGAGATATTACTAAGAAAACGATAAACTATTCCGGCCTGGGAGTCGAACCCAAGACCTTCATATCATTAATTCGATATTTCTTTAAGATTCAACTAAGCATTTTCTTATCTGAATATTGTTGCTTGATAATTTGTTTTTTAGAAGCTATTCGTAATCGGTTAACTAATAAATTGAAATATTCTTATAGGCGCGTCGCCAACAGATGTACTACCAGATTTTAATTAAAGTATAACTTCACTATGTTTCATCAAATCAGAAAACACACCAGTTTCAACGCTTGTATTAAAAATTGTGGCTAGATAAGGTGCTATTGTGTCTATTACAGATGCAATAACTTTAATGGAAATCCCCAATAAGTCTGCTGTTTTCTTAACATCAATAATTTTAAAATATTTAATGATATCAGAAAAACGGAACTTTCTCATTTTTCTGTTTTTTGTGGATTGTAAAACAAGGATACCAGAGTCTACAGTGATCTACACTTAAATTTTGAATGATGGATTTATGCAAGAGCTTTACTTCTGCAAAAACGTTATCTATACAGGTCACACTAGGCCCAGCAATACGCGTCGATTCTATGAATAAATAAACATGATTAAAGAATTTAAACAATGAGATAAACCTAATACTAATGAAAGAAGTTTCAAGGAGATTGATTTTAAAGTCTCCACATTTTCAAACAGTCTTGTTCTGTTTACTAAGTTTGAGCAAAACATCTTTCACAATCTTTTCAAGATATTCATAAATAGAACATTCATTCATTGTAAACACTTACAAAAATGAGGTGCTCGAACTCGAGACAAGCTATTTCTATAGATCGCTCTACAGAGAAGCTCACAATATTCTTACAATCTTTATATAGGAATGATTTGTCTACTAATAATACGGAGCTACCAAGTATACTTTTTCTCTATTGAAGGAAACAAAACCCGTTGATTGTTAAAGTTAAACATTAAATTGTAATGTTTTAGCCAACGTTCAGTGATAAAATAGATATATATGTTCTTTTTTTATAGGATAGGGTAACAAACTACCATATAGTCCACCTGATGGTAAGTGGTTGCTGCGGCCTATAGACATATACATCTATCCTCGATTGCAAATCAAAATGCAGATGCGTTGTCACCCGTGAGGACTAAGATGGTATGCTTCGTTTTCAGTAAAAAGGGTCTCCGGTTCTCTTCACTCACCATACGAAACATAAGCAGCATTAAGCTACTATTTTACGTTGGTATTCTGTGAGAGTGTCGTCCTTCCCCGGTCGAACCGACACATTCGTGCTACAAATATACTACTAATATAACTGTAGCATGGCTCTACCACGTATAAAACTTGTTACTATTTAAAAACAATTCAATTTCCTATTCTTTGCCCATCATGCCTTGTATATTTTTATGCACCAGGTGTAAACAATTCTTATTATTATTGCTGGAGATTACCTCTATTGTCGTTATAACTAATTTAAATTAGTTGGAACTGATTCCAAATTTATGCGCTCAATAGAAGCAGTCTTGGTGGCCAAACACTTGGCTGAGTTAAAAAGTAAAAAATAAGATAGCACGTTGTTCTACAATTGTATTTGGACAGTAGTATTAAATTATATTTGGATAGATCTATCTTCTGTACAAAACTTCCGGGTTCTGATGGTAGCCGAGAAGCCATTGGCCAAAACCACCGATATTGGTGGTTTTCGTTTAGCAGAGATCCAGGGAACACGTCTAAGAAGTCAGATTTCAAGTATTTTCTACAAACGCGAGCAGTCTCATCCCCCAAAATTTTCCAAAAATTATCTTAAATCTAAGCAACACCCCATTAAAAATTGCTGAATCGGTTTGCTAGTTTTATAATAAATATAAGATGTAACGCCAGTTAACAATCCAATTTATTAATGTAATGAAATGGTTAGTGTATATCTTTGACTCCTCCTACCGCTTTCCTTCTTCTTATCGCACGCACTGCCGCCAAGGTGCAAAAAAAAGGTTTCGTGGCGCGTCATTAAGTGACATCTCTACGTTCTTCGCGATGGTCAGCCATCACGTCGTAAGTATACTAACCGCAAAACCGCGCAGGATCGACATTGAGTTCTCCTGTTAATTTTTAATACTCACCGCATCAGACATTGTGTCTTTGTAACTTATAAAGGTGTGAGACGCCCCCATGAGTGCAAAGATCAAGAGTGTGGGACTTCACGAAACTGTTTCGAGAGTGCGCGTGCGCAGAACCACGTGGTGGGCCCGCTGTATAACTGACACTCCAGGAGGAACTCGAGGCAGGCCTCACCAGTTCAGTGTGTGCCATCCCAACTACTTATTTGCCCCTTTGTCAAATGCACCAAAGTAACAGTCCACTAAACATTGAACGAAGATACCTCAAGTCCCTATCGTCTCTATTTTAATGGTCATTTCTCACCAGATTGACCTTGACCTTCCGCCCTTATTAGAACACTAAGACACACCCTAATAAGCGTTTATATAATTAATTATTTATATTTCAATCCGACTTCGGATTGAACCCACCCTTTTTAGAACACTGAAATAGGTTCTAATAAGTGACATCCATATTTACTGTAAAACTATAATCGTAGAATTATTATCTAAGTATATTTTAATTACTTAGTTGTATGTGACATAATAATAATAATTATAATATTTTTTATTGACACAAAGTAAGGATTACATTATTTATCTTTAAGACATTTGAACAAATGGTATGAGTAATAGCTTATCTATACAATTTTATACACTATTATCTAAACTAGGCCGAGCCTGTAACTGAAACTACCTGAAACTAGTCACTTCCAAAGGCACCATTATTTACAGTTATAAAAGTATACGGCATACTGTGATTCACCTAATCTATGTATTACGTTACAAATTCGCAAATACACTACCACTTTTTTGCGATTACCGCCACACTAACTTATAATGCGTATAAAAGGTTAGACTACTATTTATAGGAACATTTTTAATTTCTTAATTTATAATGCAATAAATGATTATTGTTATCACAAGTCAGAGAACTATTTATTTTGGTGATAGGTTACAATGAAGTATTGCAAAGATATATGAAATATAACTTTAGTAATTCTACAGGTATTTTACAAAAGTTATGCAGTGTACAGTGAACAGTCAATACATATTATATAATTATTTAATTCATGGTTTTTGCAAAGGTTTTTTTTAAATTACATTTTGACTTGACTAAATATAGTATTATAAATAGCTATATAAGTGAATTTTTTTTATTATAGTTAAAGTATTTTTAGTAGATAGTTAAATTATTCTTATGTAATATTATTTTAAAGTGACCAAGAAATTTTCAGTTTCTTCTGTATTTAGAGTTTTTAACCAAGATAATAGTAGTTTTTTACATTGATATTTGTGCGAGTATGTAACTATGGCGGAGGACCTACTGTTAGTTTTCAACAACTATAGGTTGTAATAAGTAAATGAATTGTGGACAATAGTCCACAGTTATGGCCGATTGTCAGTTGCACTGGCCTCGTTTCAGTACCGACATCTCGCCGCTACCAGCGCGTAGTTTGGAGCTACCACAAAAAAAATTGACCCGAGATCGTGATGCCCCGAAATGCCGACAATATATGTGATGTGTTGTGGCCATCCTATTATACTTGAATTTGTATACGAACTAGCGTTACTTGACTTGATATAAATTATCATTTTCTATAAAAATGATGAATGATGACTATAGCATACTGTCCACCTGATGGTAATTGGTTATTACAGTCCACGGACATCTGCAGCCAACTTCAAACAAGGAAGGCTACAGATGCACGACACTTAGATGGAATGCCTCGCAGCCTCTTAATATATAACATTAAAAGTTTCTTTGAATAATCTTTTCAATATAAGAACGAATTTTTTAAAACTTCATTAATTCAAAACGCGCAGTTCAGCGCCTTGAAACGCACAAAGCAGAAAAAGAAGTTGTCGCTAGTTTAAATAATGGCATAGTATAGCGAACGCACTGCTACTCGAGAACCTTTTTCAATTGCGGTGGTCGGTTCTACAAGCTTTATTGTATAGAGCGTGTTTACAGTAGTCTACGTGATAACAGAAATATAACTAGAGCGTTTTTCTACAAAAACAATATTTACCCAGTTTTAATCTTTGCAAATAAAACTGATGCATGAGAATGGATCGAAATGCAAATCAAATACACATTTTGATTGAAATCCAGTTCCATCGTTGCCTGAAAATAATATTGGATTAATTTACATATTAAATCGCAGTTACAGGATATCAAAGCTTCAATAAAGCTTTTCTGCTTTTTTAATTTTAGACACATTCACGTTTTGATACATAAGTAAGTAGTAAGTACATAAATAAAAAATTGTGTAGAAAGTACTGTAGAGACGGCTACAGTTACTTTGTAATACCTGTATCCACTGTAGCCTCCATATATATATAGGGGGTGCTAAGAATCTCCGGTGGAGGTTCGGTTGCCACCTACGACGACTCGACCTGGCAACATTTACGAGAAGATCCTGGAGCTGGAAGAAGAGATAGACAGGTTGCGCTGGAATATTATAGGATTATCCGAGGTCCGAAGAGAGGGGGAGGACACGGTGATTCTCGAATCCGGCAACTTGTTCTATCACCGGGAGGGCGACCATCTGTCCCAAGGAGGTGTCGGATTTATCGTCCACAAGTCTCTCGTCAACAACGTTGTAAAGATTGGGAGTGTGTCGACGAGGGTTGCGTACCTGATACTCAGAATCACCAAACGGTATTCGCTGAAGGTCATACAGATTTAGGCACCAACCTCGGCACATCCCGATGAGGATGTGGAGGAAATGTATGAGGATATTTCCAAAGCCATGCATTCCTCCAAAACTCACTACACGGTGTTGATGGGAGACTTCAACGCAAAACTAGGCACAAGAGAAAGCGGTGAGCTGAAGTTAGGGAAATTTGGAGTAGGGCATCGGAACCGAAGGGGCCAGCAGCTGGCCGACTTTATGGAGAAAGAGGGACACTTTATGATGAACTCTTTTTTCCAGAATTGGCCCCACAGGAAGTGGACCTGGTCGAGCCCCGACGGTTCGACAAAAAATGAGATTGACTTCATTATGACGACCAGACGCCAACTGTTCAGTGATGTCTCAGTGATCGCAAGGGTGAAAACTCGCAGCGATCACCGAATGGTTAGAGGCACACTGAACCTAAATGTTAAGTTGGAGAGGTCTCGTCTAATGAAGTCAACGCTCCGTCCCCCTCGTGCTCTAATCCAGAATCCCGAAAACTTTCAGCTCGAGTTACGTAACCACTTTCAGTGTTTACAAGATTGCAATTCAGTGGACGATATGAATAACAAGCTCGTGGAAACTGTCCATGCGGTCGGAGCTAACTTTTGCAAGACCCGCCGCAGAAGAACACAAAAACTCTCCGATCACACTCTTAATCTCATGGCTGTTAGACGGGAGATGAGGCTGCAATCGTCAACAGATTTGACAGCATAAAGGCAACTGAACAGACAGATCTCCGAATGCATGCGGCGAGACTTACGCAACTTTAATACTGCTCGTATTAAAGAAGCGATTGAGCGTAACCAGGGCTCCAAAGTCTTTGCCAGAGATCTGTCTGCCAGAAAGAGCCAACTGTCAAAGCTGAAGACTGAGTGTTGCAGCATCGTTTCCGGGACACCTGAGATTTTTAGTGAGATAGAGAGGTTCCATGGGCAGCTGTACACAGCCACACGCAAATGTGAGTAACGATCCAAGAGCAAGTCTTATCCGACACTATTCCGATGATATCCCGGACGTCAGTCTAAGCGAGATTAGAATGGCTCTCCAGCACCTTAAAAACGGCAGGGCCCTAGGCGAGGATGGAATTACAGCGGAGCTTCTGAAAGCGGGTGGAACACCGCTACTTGAAGTCCTTCAGAAGCTCTTCAATTCCGTCCTCCATGGTGGCACTACTCCAGAGGCGTGGAGCAGAAGTGCGGTGGTCTTGTTCTTTAAGAAAGGCGAAAACGCTCTATTAAAGAACTACAGACCGATTTCCCTTCTGAGCCGCGTCTACGTGCTGTTTTCGAGAGTCATTACGAATCGTCTCGCACGCAGACTCGACGACTTCCAGCCTCCCGAACAAGCCGGTTTCCGAAAAGGCTTCAGTACCATAGACCACATACATACCCTGCGGCAGATTGTACAGAAGACTGAAGAGTACAATCTGCCACTTTGCCTGGCGTATGTGGACTATGAGAAAGCCTTTGATTCCGTCGAAATTTGGGCGGTGCTACAGTCCCTTTAGCGGTGCCAAGTTGAGTTGTACAGTAGGGCTACGATGGCTATCCGAGTACAGAACCAGAGCTCGAAACCTATCCAACTGCAAAGAGGTGTAAGACAGGGTGACGTTATATCCCCGAAACTCTTCACCGCTGCAATGGAAGACGTTTTCAAGCCACTGGCCTGGAAAGGATACAGTATTGACATCAATGGCGAGTACATCACTCACCTTCGATTTACCGACGATATAGTCCTTATGGCAGAATCGCTGGAGGACTTAAGCACTATGCTCAATGACCTCAATAGTGCCTCCCAACGGATAACGGATAGGTCTTAAGATGAACATGGACAAAACAAAGATCATGTTCAATGTCCATGTCACACCTATGCCGGTAGTTGTTGGGAGCACTATGCTCGAAGTTGTTGACGAGTACGTTTACCTGGGACAAATAGTCCGACTAGGTAAGTCCAACTTCGACCGAGAGGTCAATCGACGGATTCAACTCGGCTGGGCAGCGTTCGGGAAATTACGACATATCTTCTCGTCAGGTATACCTCAATCTCTAAAAACTAGATTGTACAACCAGTGCGTGTTGCCAGTGATGACTTACGGATCTGAGACGTGGTCCTTCACTGCTGGCCGTATGAGGACGCTCAAGGTCGCTCAGCGAGCTATGGAGAGGGCTGTACTCGGAGTTTCTCTGCGTGATAGACTCAGAAATGAGGATATCCGCAGTAAAACCAGAGTGACCGACATAGCCCAACGGATTAGTAAGCTGAAGTGGCAATGGGCCGGCCATATAGCTCGAAGAACCGATAACCGATGGGGAAGAAAGGTTCTTGAGTGGCAGCCTCGTACCGGTAGGCGTAGTGTAGGGCGACCCCCACTGGATGGAGTGACGACCTGGTAAGATATGCAGGAAGTCGATGGATGCAGGTGGCTCAGGACCGTGCTTTGTGGCATTACTTGGGGGAGGCCTATGTTCAGCAGTGGACTTGTGAAAGGCTGTAATGATGATATATATATATATATATATATATATATATATATATATATATATATATATATATATTTGCACATTACCGTCTGGAAAAATATTGTAACAGTTGAACGGAATTGAAGCCTGTGGCACTAATATTTTACAGTTTTTTTACATTAACATATTATGAAATTTATCTCTTAATAAATACTACTATCAAATTAGTGGAAATATACTATCAAACTACGGGAAATAAAAAACATCCAATTATTATTTCCCCTAATTTGATATTTGATGAAGTTTTAGAAGTTACATACATTTGTCGTGTGAATTAATCAATCAACCCATTTCGTTACGCATATGTAGCCATGGCCAGTTAGAAAATACACAAACTGGCGACAAAAGCAGCGTGTGATATGTGCGGTACTCTAATCGTCAATGTTTTCCTGATAAGCGTGAGGTTTGATCCAAATCTTCTCTACAACCGTCCAATAGTCCAATTTCAAGCAACGAAATCTTATGGGCTCGTGATGAAGCAGACGGTACATATAATACATGATATAGCACTGGACAAAATGTATCCTCTTTTTGAGTTTCGCCGGTTAGATAAAATATAAAAAGGAAATAAATTAATTAAAGGGAAGTGAAAGTTTATAATTAACGTAAGCAAAGAAATTTCAAAAGTGGTCTTGGTCTGACGCGTTGCTCTGGGATTCATTTCCGCAATGTTTGTTCGTGTATAGTTCACGATACAACAAAAGTTAAATGGACATATGTTACATTCAAGAAGATTTTTTCTTTTGTAAGTGAGTACTCGTAAATTTATATTAATTTGTAGATGGATTAAAATTTCATTGTTTTGTACAAATTAAACGTAAGCGACCTGTAACAGCTTATACGTTTTACAGGGTGGGTGGGAGGTTTTTCTTAAAGTAAAATAGAATGGATATAATATATTTTTATTCATTAATGCACATTTATCTGGGGGCACGGCAGTGCCCCCGCCAAGTCGAGCAAAAAAGCGGCACGGCCGTACCATCTTTTCTCGAAGCAATTCAGGTCATTTTCGACCCCCGATAACTTCGTGGTCGATAAAACTAGAAATCTGAATTTTCATTAACCGAGTAAGCATTATATAGACATGATATATTTCAAATTTCATTCAATTTGAACTAGTAGTTTAAGAATTGTAACCAGTCAAAGTTTCTTAATTTTGTCACTCACTGACTGACCGATCATCAAAACTCTAAGGCACTTCTAGCAGACATAGAAGCTTTAAATTTAGAATACAATTAGTGTTTCGTATATAAATGAAGGGAAAACTAAAACATTTGTTAATTTCTGTCCAGTTTTCTAGATACACTAAATGCATAAATAACTTTGTAATCCCTTATAAATATATAGAATTACAAAGTTACATTTGCAGTGATTGAACCAGTGTACTTGTATATGTATTAGAGGTGTAGATAGGTACGTTGTTGGTATTCAAGAAGTAGAAGGTACCGGAAAGGTAAAAAAGTAGGACTATCTTATCTACGAAAAGAAATGAGACTCCATTAAAAACATAACTTGTAAAAAAACCAAGTCTCGCAACTCAGTTCTTCTACCGTAAAAAGTTGTGAGATCCATGTAATACCAAGTCGGTTAATTTATTCAGTTCCTACTTAAGAGTCCTTCTGTTTTAAGTTAACATAAACATAACATAAACACTCACGCCTGTCACCCAGAGGGGTAGGCAGAGACTACAGACTTCCATTTAGCACGATCCTGACATACCTTTCTCGCCTCTTCCACATTCATATACCTACGCATACATGCTCGTCGGTTAAGGGTACTCTTAATTTGGCCCATTTTTAGTATATCGCCAATTTGGTCGACAAACTTCCGCCTAGGACGTCCCTTTCCGACTCTTCCATTCACTTCTGCAACATATATTTGCTTTGTCAGTCTTTCCGCATTCATTCTTTCTACATGACCAAACCACCGAAGCATTCCTTTCTTAATCCTGGTCACCGCATCATCTTGCAAACCACACTCTTCTTTTATCACACAGTTTCTCACCCTGTCACTCAGATTCAGCCCTAACATACTCCTTAGCGACCGCATTTCTACCGCATTTATTCTACTCTCGTGCTTCTTCTGCCACACCCAACTTTCACTACCATACGTTAAAGTAGGGACTAATACAGCACTGTGAATTGCCATACGTGCCTTTTTTGACACATTCTGACTTTTCACAATAGAGTGTAGAGCCCCATTTACTTTATTTCCTGCATTCACTCGTCGTTCAATGTCCTTATCATATCTCCCATCCCTGCTGAATACACATCCCAAATATACGAACTCATCCACTTGCTCAATTAACTCTCCTTCTATTCTTATTTCACATACCGTTTTGCTTTCATCTCTTTCAAAAACCATCACTTTCGTCTTACTTGCGTTCACTTTCATTCCCCTTTCTTTTAATGACCTGTTCATTAATGTAACCATCATTTGCAACTCGGCCGCCGACGACGCAAGTATGACTTGATCATCGGCGTACAAAAGGCATTTGATGGTTAACTCACCCATTCTTACCCCGCATTCTTCAACTTTCAAATTTTCCAAACAGCTGTCCATAAATAGGTTGAACAGCCACGGGGAAGCTACACAGCCCTGTCTGACACCTTTATGGATGCCAAACCAGCCCGAGTAGACCCCGTTGATTCTAACACAAGCACTCGAGTCCCTATACAGAGACTTTAATGCCTGTATCAAACCAGCGCTCAACCTAAATGCGTTCAGTGTTTGCCATAACACATCCCTGTCCACTCTGTCATAAGCCTTTTCCAAGTCCATGAACGCACAAAAAACTCTTTGGTTTTTCGCCAAAAACTTCTCCGCGATCATGCGCATGGAAAAGACTTGATCTGTACACCCCATTCCCTTTCTAAATCCCGCTTGCACATCCCAAATTTTTTCATCAGTTTCTTTCATAACTCTTTCAATTAGTACCTTAGCATACAGTTTTCCCACAATGCTAAGAAGGCTGATACCACGGTAGTTTTTACAGTCCTGCTGTGACCCTTTTCCCTTATATATTGGGACTATCACGGCTTTGCACCAGTCTCCCGGTACCCGCTTTAGTTCCCAACATAAATTAAACAAGGTGTACAGCAGGCCTGCCACCACGTCCTCTCCAGCCCTTAGCATTTCGAGTGAAACTCTATCATATCCAGCTGCCTTACCTACTTTCATGCTTTTCATTGCTTTCATTATTTCATCCATACTTATCTCCCTATCTCTTTCATCTTCTTTCGGAATTTCTATTTCATTTAGTTCACACTTCTCCTCACTCATAAATTCGCTTTCAAAATATTCCTTCCATCTCTTTAGACTCAACACTTCATCATTCAGGATACAGCCATTCTCGTCTCGTATCGCATTCAATCTAGGCTGTTTTGTATTTCCCCTGGTATTTCTTACGAGTTTCCAGAACATTTTAATATTTGCCTGGAAGTTATCCGATATTCTTCTATCATTCCTATCCGTTCTTTCTTGCTTTTTCCTTTCAACTAATTCTTTTACTCTCTTATTTAAACGTTTAAACTCTGCCTTTTTTCTTTCATTCTCATCATTCTTACCACCAGAGTTACCAGCTTTGGTCGCTAGTAAATCTAGTCATGCTCTCTTCTTTGCTTCAACTTCCATACGTACCTCGTCATCCCACCATAACGTATTGTCTTTCCTTTCATTCATTCTCTTACTAACACCACATACTTCGGTAGCTGCATCCACTAAACCTTTCTTAACATTATGCCACACATTCTCCAAGTCTAACTCATTCACACACAACTCATCCAAATTACTTATATTTTCTCTCAGTCTGCATTTGTACTTGTCTTTCACATCTTCATCTTGTAACCTCTCAATTCTTATACGCTGTAACGCAGTGGTAGACACAGATGTCCTATGCCGCCAACGTCTGAATAAACCCCTAATTCGGCATAAGACCAGGTAGTGGTCCGTCCCTACGTTGGACCCCCGGTAAACCCTCGTATCCACTACTGCGCTCCTCATTCTTTCATCCACAGTTATGAAATCTATCATGCTTCTATCATCACCTCTTTCCCAAGTGTACATGTGAATCTTCTTATGACGAAAGAAAGTGTTCGTCACAAAAAGATTCCTTTCCACACATACGGTGAGGAGGCTTTCACCATTCTCATTTATACTTTCATCACCAAACGTTCCCAATATCCTTTCATAACCAAGCCTCCTCACCCCAACCCTTCCATTAAAATCTCCTAGCATAATAATATTTTCATTTCCCTTACACTTCATTAGCACCATCCTTACCATTTCCCAAAACTGCTCCCGGATATAAGTGGGCTTAGACATGTCTGGGGCGTAGACCCCTAACACAAACAACTTCTTCAAGCCCACTTTCATTCGTATCCATAGCAGTCTTGGGCTTACACATTCATACTCTTTCACACATTGGCCCATTCTTTCTGAAAGGATGATTCCTACTCCCTGGCATGCCCGCTCGATCTCGTCTACACCAGACCAGTATGCGGTATACATGCCAAGTGCAGTGACATCCTTCCCCTTCCTTTTCGTCTCATTTACACATAATACATCTATTCCTCTATCATACATCATATCGCATACTTCATCCATTTTATCATTCATTGCCCCACATACATTCAACGTAGCCAGACGGGCCTCTGCAATCCACTTTTCGCCTCTCTGGGAGACAGAACGTGACGGGTGGCGAACCTCGTCGCCGGTTTTCCTCCCGGAGATTCTTCGCACCCCTGCCCCATCAAAGGGGCGCCGGGAACTCGGGGCCATTTCTTTTACTTTTTGCCTCATGGTGCGAAAACTAAGTTATTACGCAATTAGCTAACCTAACAACATTTTATAGTGACCTCATCAATGTTAAAAGTCTTTTATGCTTTAAATATATAGATTGACTTGGCCATCGCATGAAACCACAATGTATCTCACAAGTAATACGTATTATATTAAATTAGATTGCTTAATAGTAGTTCAATAAACATAATTTACGAGTGTTCCTTTTAATATTGTCTGAGATAAAGACAATAATTTCTGTAATGTAATCTCGCTTTGCAAGCACCTGCGCTACTCGGCAGATATTAAAAAAATTAAAAGCTTAGAATTTAGGTTTTTATTTTGGTACAAAAAATTTCATAATCGTATTAAAATTTCGTTGAGAAAATTAAATCTTAGTGGCATTACGCCCTTCTTTTTCTTACATCAACATAAAACCACATAATTTCATTCATTACAACCTATTAAAAGTCCACTGCGGAAGGCAGCCACATAAATTGCCTTACAGTAGGGGGTTTTCCCTAGATGCCATGCTCGGCATCTGGGTCGGCAATCGCAATTTTTTTATTATTTTCAGTTGTTATTAGGAATATATCCCATTTTATTTCCATCTGTCGACTCTGTTGATACTCACAGAATGATACGCGGAAGAGAATATTTTTATACCGCTACTATACTGCAATAAATTGGTACAATAACATTACCTACCATTGACAACACCGATTGTTGCACTTTTGCCTAGTTCACAAACAAAGCAGAAGAAATGTATTCTAGTCACTTGTTTAAGAGTGATAGTACCATGTTGCAACATATTATTCGTTCAGCAAGAATATGTTGGTTCCGACGTAGAAGAACGACGTACAGTAGACCGACATAAAACATTTTAACGTAGTAGATCCACGCTGCAGCTCTGCTAGCTATGCATAGCTTTATTATGATATAAATATAGTAGTAGCATATATAAAATAATACACACACACACACACACACACACACACACACACATACACACACACACATACACACACACACATACATATATTGCTCTATGGCCAGAGTATCTTATTATTAGCAGGTGAACTATGTGCTAGTTTGTCAGCATTAGACTATAAAAAAGAAAATCGTACTTCTGCTGAAATGCAGTGTGAGAGGTCGCCCTACACTAAGCCTACCGGTACGAGGCTGCCACTCGAGAACCTTTTTACCCATCGGTCGTCTGTTCCACGAGCTATATGGCTGGCTTATTGCCACTTCAGCTTACTTATCCATTTGGCTATGTCGGTCACTCTGGTTATACTGCGGATATTCTCATGTCTAAGTTTGTCACGCAGAGAAACCCCGAGAATAGCCCCCTCCATAGCTTGTTAAGTGAACTTGAGCGGCCGCATACGGCCAGCAGTGAAGGACCACGTCTTAGATCAATAAATCATCACTGGCAGCAGGCACTGGTAAAACAAAAACGATCGAGATATAGTTTGAAATAGAAAGATTTTTAAAAACATTTAAGATGCAAAGCTCAATACAATAATAAATTTTAGATGTTGTTAAGTCGCCATTTGCTCTAAATTGGCAAGAAAGAGGTGATGATCCTACTGTAAGACTGACATTAACTTCTTTTCATGCCATTTAGTACACTACTTTAAAACAAGGGTTAATTAAAATATAATATTAAAGCATATTTTAGAAGAAAAATCGCAGAAGGAATTACGTGCACCAAGAAAATTTTGGTACAGGTCGCTAGGTATATTTAATGGTAACTTTCTGGAAAAATAACTGTTTGGTTTCAGAAATATAAAAATAAATAAACTGTGTAAGATATTGTGAGTTAAAATCAAAACATTAATATTAAACAAAATAAGAAAATAAAAATAAAATTTTACGTGAATCAAACAGATCAAGTCAAAGGGAGGAGAGTTCTATGATGTATGATTTCGTACTAATATTAGCGTCATTACACGTCGGTATCTGAGTCTTTATTAGACGTAGTAAATAAAATTCGGCAATATAACGAACATATGCTACAGAAACACATAAGTGAGTTTATCAGAATTATATTAATATCATACTCCTAGTTCTAGCAATACCTTTTTCTCTATTGGGCACATCTTCCGATGTAGAGGAAAAATAAACATAATATTTGTAATTAAATAATATTAAATATTGTATACTACTATACTAATATATAATACTAATAGCACTTCACAGCACCCTCGGTCACGGGGGGGGGGGGGTGACATATTCAACGTCCAGATATCTTAGTTAACCGCGGTTACCATAGATTGAAATGATTAAACTTTGTTCTGATCTACGCACTATGAAGTTATAGTACCTTGAAGCCTTGCAGTTGTATGCTTGGGTGGGGATTTAATTTTATAGCAGCAAGCAGATGGTAGAACCCAGGCATTTTCTCTGTTGAAATTAGAATGTTTTTTTATTTTAATAGCCTCGCGTATCATCCTTGGAAGGAATCAGTGTTCTTTAGCGACGACTTGTGGTTCATCAAATCCTGTTCATGTTCGCAGACTGCAGAGTTCCTGGCGCGTCGATTCTTCACATCATCTGTACGCTTTTAATGCGGATTTTAATAAATATTTTAGTTTGTGCTATGTATGAGAAACACAATCACAATCAAGCTTGTACACTACGGCATCTTGCGGAAGGACATACACTTGACTGATACAAACATCTTCTTCGGCGGCTTGAAGTATGTTTTAATGGAAGCGCACTTCAAGATGTAACCAATCTTGTTAGTGACTCCTCTGACATTAAAATATAAAAAGAAGCTAATATACGCGATAAAATCCGTTAAAACTAGTATTATTTAAATGTGTTTTTTTCGCGTAAATATAAGAAATCATTGTAATATTTGTAGTTAGAGTTGATATAATTTTGACAAAATACCATAGTCTTTACATACATTGGCCTCATTGAATATTCATCAGCGTCATAAAATACATGCTCGTATTTTTTTTTCTATTTGAGTGGACCTAAAAATTTCATAAATGTATTTTTATGCGGTAAACGTGTTAGAAGAACCAAATTCATGAACGGGAGTAGAAATCTACAGAAAATTTTCAGCAGCGTCATCCTGATCATAGCTTAAAATAATAAAAATATGCATTTGGCAACTCGCATATCAAGCGTGGCAACTACGGCAAATATCCAACAAAAATAAGCATGATTCATCTATGATGTTTGAAAATGTGCCTAATATTTTGGAGATGCTCAGGGAGCTTCGAAATGAGAACGAAGATGAATGAGAAAATCTGAGAATATAAAGAGCTTCAAGCTAGAATTATTTTTAATAAAACCGAATGTATACACTTACGAGATACATTGAAGGTAGTCGAAGAAAAAGCCAGTAAACTTGAATTGTTTGAAAGTATGTTAAAACTATTGACAAAAAAAAAACAAAAGCTTGGAAAAACGTATTTTGGAAGGTCATAACAGAGTAAAAACTGTAAAAGTCATAAAATCGACAGTAAAAATACCTTTGTCATTTGCAAGTAAGGTAAAATAAACCTAAAAGTTGCCGATAGCGGTAAACGTAAAAAGTGTGGGACCACGAAACCCGCTAAAACACCCGATACAGAAAAGAAATCAATAACTGTGGAGAATACTCCTTTTCCCAATAATAAAACAAAAAATGAAATTAATATGGCACAAAATAATAGCCGTTAATGGAAAATAGTAAATAGGAAAAAGAGTGGATATCCCATTAATGAAGTGAAAATAGTAGGTAGTAGTGTAAAATGTGAAATTCAAGGTACTGAATGGAAAAAAAATTACACGAATGGCGGGAAAACAGACACAATGTAGAAAAAATGAATGCGGAAAGACTGACAAAGCAAATATATGTTGCAGAAGTGAATAGAAGAGTCGGAAAGGGACGCCCTAGTTGGAAGTTTGTCGACCAAATTGGCGATATACTAAAAATGGGCCATATTAGGAGTAACCTTAACCGACGAACATGTATGCGTAGGTGTATGGATGTAAAAGAGGCGAGGGAGGTATGTTAGGATCGTGCTAAATGGAAGTCTGTAGTCTCTGCCTACCCCTCTGGGTGACAGGCGTGAGTGTTTATTATGTTTATGTTTTTTTAGAAACATGTTAAAAGAGTATGTGGTTAAGATACAGTTGTAAAAATAGAAAAAATAAAGCATAAGACAGAAAGGGATTACACTTATTTCATAAACCGGAATGTAAATATGATATAATTTAAATATAGAATTTTGTGAGTGGGTGTGGTTCGCAAGTGATGCGAATTTATTTGCGATAACATAAACTGGATCCAACGACTCAACTCGCGATTCAGAATTAATGCCTTTCGGATATCATGATATAATTCGTTGAGATCGAGCGGATGGACAAAAGCAGGGAGGCGCATGTTTAGCGGCCACACCGCGGTTCGAACTGCGACAGGTGGCGATCTCAGGTGACTTAATAATAGACAATCATGTTTTTGAATTAGTAAGTGCAACTGTTTACATACATAAGATATTTTCGTTTTTGTTTTGCGTATTTACATCCTGCCTAATAACAATAAAAGTGACTATATGATATAAATATATAATGAAAGTGACTATATGTTTAAAATATTGTAATATTTATGGTGCGGTTGTCCTATAAATATCATTCCTTATCATGAATATCTCAGGAGCTATTGTGGATTAATTTAGAGTAACGGCGTATTTAACTGCAGTGATCGTTGTTTAGATCTTGTACTGAGTACATACGATGAGGATAGTGTGTGCGTGGGAGCTGCGGCTCCGCTTAAACCAGCTCATCCATATCACCCCGCCCTGGCAGTGAAATAATAAACGAAATAAAATTAAAATCGTTTTTACATAAGCAACTTAAAACGACGGAGTTACTTAGCGTTTAGAGTCAGTATGCCGAATGTAGGGTTCAACTAAAAAAAATGATAAAATATGCGCATGAACAATATCGAGACTGAGTTCAAAATCACCTGTTGAGGGAACCAAAAGCATTCTAGAATTATATTAAATCTAAAACAGGACTAGAAAGCCACAAACAATTTTAAACAACGTGGAGGCTTTGACTGGAGATCAGTGCGTTAGAGCATTCGCGAGATACTTCCACTTGGTATATAGCACAAAGCGACCGCAGCTGGACGTGAGTGCAAGTATGGCAAGCTAGGCAGGCGCTTGCGAGTAGGTGAGGGTGCACCTGGACTGTTTGCATTTAGATGACGTGAAGGGAGTGCTGTAGCGACTCAAACCTAAGACTTCCTTGGAACCGGCCGGCATCCCGCTTTTTCTGTTTCATGACTATGGAAGATTAGCTGAACTGATTCTTCACATATACAATGTATGCTTATGGTTCGCAGTATTACCAGAGATGTGGAAAATCACGAGGGTAATGCCGGTACCGAAGGGAAAGATTTCTTCCAGTGTTGAATGGTATAGACCTGTGGCAGCGCTTTCAACACAGGCAAATGTTTTAGAATTATCAGTTCACAATGGTTTGTACTCACAAGTAAGCGCTCAGTCGGACGCACAGCACGGCTTCCTCCCGGCACGAAGCACGACCTGCTCAATTATATGTCAGACGTTGTTACGGCTTTGAATTCTGGGGACCAAATTGATGTTGCATACTTTAATAACCAAAAAGCCTTTGATATGTACAATGATGTGTTGCTCAAAAAATTAGCGAGTTTCGGCTTTACTCCAAAATACTTACAATTTTTCGCGAGCTATATAAAAGGCAGGCAGCAGTTTGTAGAGTACGCTGGTTACGTGTCGCAGCCATATTATATGTACATACAAGGTCAGAAATAAGTCAGGCCAGTAACCTTGAACATTTTGAATTCATTTTGATGGTAAATCGTCGTCTTATCAAATTTCATGAAAATTAAAAAAGTGTGCGTCAACGAAATCATTCACTTTTTCATCAATCATGGATAAAATCTCACAGTGCACTTTATTTTCATTTACTTATATCTGAGTTGATAATAAGGGAAATTATTAAAATATTGCTATGCCGATGGACACACAACATATTCAACTAAAGCCTTCTCTTAATCACAGTTTTATGTACACAGTGTTTTTTTCAGTAATTTTGTTAAAATTGAAAATTAAGATAAATCATGCAGACAGTGACCACCGGTTTAAATATTTAGTCTCACAATTTTTGATCGTGCAGCGATAAGTATTTAATAGAATCATGTTTTATTTGACCAGTTATGTACTTATTATTAGTTTAGCAGTAAATAGATGACACTATTATTAGATTAAAAGTATGAAAACCAAAACTGTACCCTCTAGTTCTCAGTTATATAAGTTGACGTGTGAATGGAGTGGCTCAATCGCACAACAAAACCACGAACATTTATTTAATAAATGAGTTTGGCATGAAGTGATGTACAGGATTTAACAATTATATCAAGAAATAGCAATGTGTTTATTCATTATTACGAATGTCGCCAAACAATTTCTATTCAATAATTCGATCATCACATTCTACAAACTATGTAAAATTTTACGAAATACCTCCATTTCCCACTATATTTGACTTATTCATCTATATGCATGTAAAAAAATCTGTAGAAACATTCTTTGTTCGCGATTTACGCAAAAATATTGGACAAATTTCCATGAAATTTTGTGTGCAGGCAGTAACCAATAACGTATCGCATATAAGTAACGTCTTATCCGCTTATGGAGAAGTAAAGAAGAAGGGTTATGCTTTCCTTTATTTTAATTTTTTATCGTAAATGTAAGAAAAGTGTGTGTGAAAATGAAATTCATCGCGTAACCAACTTGAAAGGGCAGAATAACATCTGCTGCTCCAGCTGGTGATATTATAAATTCTAAGATCTGAAAAATACATATATAAGAGTCTTTTTATATAAATAATAATGATATTATGAACTTTTTAATAATGTAATCTTTATTAGTTTATTTATATTAAAAAAAAACTAATAATCACTAAAAATTTTAATAAATTAGAATTTTTACTTAGAAACATTCTCAATTTATGATTTTCTATAAATGTCACTATAATCTATTTAATTATTAATTAGTTACTTTAAAATTTATTTATATCTACTCAAATGAAATAACAAAAACTAAAAAATTAACGTTAGAATTTTCAAATACGTTTAGAATTTAATTAAATAACCACATATACGGAAGGTATTTAATTTTTTTATAGAAGAGGGGGCAAACGAGAATACGGTTCACCCGATGTTAAGTGACTACCGCCACCCTTGAACATCTATAACACCAGAGGAATTGCAGGTGCATTTTCGGCACTTTAGAAAAGAGTAAGCTCTTTTCTTGAAGGTTACAAGGTCGTATCCGTCCGGAAAAATCATCGGTGGTAAACTTTTACAAACAGAGGTCGTACGCGGAAGAAAATTCCAAGTGAAACCTACAGTGGTGGACGTAAGCATCCAGATGGTGTGGATGGTATGGGGAGGTTTTCCGCGTAGTGCGTTCGTGAAATTTGGCGGCTGGGATTAATCCGAACAATTAATTACTCAGTGCACTCCCCGTGATAGACGCGATAAAATATGCAAAGAGATGCCACATCTCTTCGCAGCAAAGCGTGAATTGAGCCGATCGAAAAGCATTCGGTCGTCGACGATTCGAGCCACTCTGCGCTGGATGTGGTCAAGTGAAAAGAGCTGGTACTGGGGAGCCCCAGCCCAGAGATGGGAACAATATTCCATGTGCGGCCGAACCTGCGCCTTGTTAGGTTGAAGGTGGTGTGCCGATATAAAATACTTCCCGTTCTGCTGAGCACGCCAAGATTTTTAGAGGCTAATTTGGCCTTCTCTTCCAAGTGACCACGAAACTGCACGTCACTCGATATGTCGACGCCGAGGATTTCGATACTGGCTGAGGAAACAAGGGAAGTGCCTTGAAACTGAGGAGATACGACAAAGGGGTACGTTTTAGTGGTTAACGCTTAAACTTGTGTCTTCTGAGGGTTAAACTGGACTAGATTTATTCGCCCCCAATCCGAGACTTTGTTTAGCAAAGACTCGACTTGAGATATAAGTTTTTCCCGGTACTTGGAGACGTTTTCCCGAGAAATATTGATACAGAGCATCACCAGTGCTGTCATCTGCATGGCAATGAATGTAGCCGGTTTGCAACATGTTATTGACATGCATAAGAAACAGCGTTGGTGATAACACGCAGCCTTGTCGAACACCAGTATTAATAGGCTTGTAATCGAAACTTGCAGCGTCTACAAAGACTTTGATGCTCTGATCTGCAGGAAAGCTGGTGATCTAATTGCACGATTTCTCAGGAAGCCCATAGGAAGGTAGCTTCGAAAGAAACGCTTTGTGCCAAACCCGATCGAAGGCTTTCGCAATGTCCAAACTAACGGACAATCTCCCACTTGGACTCTATTGCTGCCACCCATCTATGAGTAAGTTAGATCAGGAGATCACCAGCTGATCGACCACGACGAAAACCATATTGGCGATCACTAATCAGCTGGCGATCCTCAAGGTAGACTCATGAGCTGGCAGTTTACAATATACTCTATTGTTATGGAAAACAAGGAGGTGATGGCTATGGGCTTGTGGATGGGCGAGTCTGAGCGGTCGCCTTTTTTAAGGATTGGCCGGACGAAAGCCGTCATTCATGATTTTTGGAATACGCCTAGTGAGTAGGAATACCGGTGCCAACTCCGGAGCACACGTCCTTAGCACAATTGGGGGGATATCGTCAGGCCCATTCGACTGGTGGATATCCAGGGATAGGTGTGCATTGCGAACCAAGCGCTGTGTGAACCGCACCTCCGGCATGGAGCGCTCACACCGTGCGCTGGTCGGCAATGACTCTTTTGAAGTACCTGAAAGCAGAATACTTCTTTTTTAGAGCGCTTGTGTTTACATACTGGGACGTTGATGCGTCAGCCAGGCTTGGTAGCACTCCTGCTTATAGCATGATGCTATTTTGCATGATCGACCAATCCGTGGCTGAGATTTGCCTCCAATGGATGCCACAGAAGAAGGAATATAAAGTTCCATACCCTGAAGTAACACATCAGCGACAGAATCAGCAACAACGTTGGAATCGTCGAGAAGCAAACCGGCCCCCAAGGGTAGGATGTAAAGAAAGACCGCATCCTATCCCAATCAGCTGACCTATAGTGCGAAACACGGCGGAACCCTACAGAATCCAACCGCGACTTCAGCGTGAGTGGCACCACACTTCGATAGATTAAGACAATAGTCCGAGGAGACTAAAGGGGCATCGACGGAAATCTGATATTCGTCCGGATGAGAGGTCCAACAGGGAAGGTTTTTTATCCCCCACATCTAGAATCCGTGTATGCGAAGTAACCAGTTGTGTCAGACCATAATATACCAAGGCAAAATCATGAACAGATCTTCCCGCATGATCGGTTGAACGTGAACCAAGCCATTCGGCATGGTGGGCGTTAAAATCACCAAGGTTTACGATCCCTGCGGAGGAAATCTGCTGTAGAAACGTGTCTGTAGCCATTTGGACGTGATAGAAGAGTCGGTCAGTTTCGGCATTATCGCTATGGGACCTATAGAGGCATCTGTAGTAGCGCGGATGGTCGTCGCTGTCTACGCGTAGCCAAAAGATGGACGGGTCCGAACCTCCAATACTGCCGAGGCGTCGAGAACAGATGTCCTCTATGACGTATACGCACACTCCAGCCCGAGGCACAAAGGAGTGTTCCAGTTTGTACCCTGGCCAGGAGAGATACGAAATATTAAGTGGAGAGAACACCAGCGTCTCGGTCAGAAAGCGCAGAGCCGGCCTCGCCTTCTCGAGATGGTAGTGGCCGGCATTTATGTTAGAATGAAGTACCCTGATATTGTAGAAATTCACGGATAGCGTGGCAGGGGTCGCCTTGGTCTTGTTTTTCAGCTCGCCCGAGCGGTTTTTGTCATGAGCGGAATTTTCCCCCCCTCCCCTCAGAATACGAGGAACACTTTGAGCATCCACGCTCAGGAGTGGAGTAACTTGCTCGGCGAGGGATTCTTCAGGGGTGCTGGTACCCTCCTGGGTTAGATCTTCACTCAATTCCGCCACCATGTAAGGGGGGGGAACCATGTTGAGAGACCCAACATGGTTGGGCCACCATACAAGGTTATGGCCACCTACACTTATTAGACGAAACGCGGAAGCAGATCTCCAACTTCTTGCCGGTATTCTGCGAAGTCGTGGTACCACCCCGGCCGGCCGGCCCATACGTGCAACAGCAAAGCTGCCGTGTGGCTCTAGCACTGTTAAAATTATATTATTTATTAGTACTGATTGCAAAATGTCACTACTTTATGTATTACGTTAGACGGCACTGTCTTGAAAAAGTGAAATGTACATTGCCGGCGTAGTTCCATTTATCACGCAACGATTAAAACTAATTTTAGACTTTATTTTTAATGTGTTTTATTAAAGTAAATTTTATTTAGTTTAAAAAAACACATCAATCGAATAAAATAGAAATTAACATATAAAAGAAGGAAAGTACTAAATCCTCCTTTTGGAAGTTACGTAATCGGATTACATTAGCCTATATATATATATATATATATATATATATATACATAGATATATATATATATATATATATACATATATATCTATGTATATATATATATATATATATATATATATATATATATATATATATATATATATATATATAGTATATATAAGTTACCCTGATTCCCCAACCACCTACTCACAAAATTTCGTGGATACCCGTTACGCGTGAATCGCGATACATAGACAGACAGACAGAGAGAAAACTTTTTAAAAACCACTAATTTTACTTCAGTGCCCTTTATTCAGTCCCCTGGAATTGTTTTTCCATGAAATATTAGAATTACAGACTCTACCTTTCTTCAAATTTATTATATCTATAGATTCATATTTTAAGCTACTCTCACATTATCTGCAATTTTATCTTTTCTTTTGTCGTATAAGTAAGTGCTATTATTGTAATAATAAGTATTATGGGCATAATAACTAATATAATTACAATAAAACAGTACTACAAATTTTAAAATGGTATTTCTTGTCTGTGTTGCTTTATGTGCCTAATTCGTCACGATTGGCAGACGGATAAACTTTTGAAAACAATGTCGTCAATATAATGTCAATACTGTAACCTTTATCCTGACATATTATGTATGTATGTGTATATGTATTTATGTATGTATTTATATGTAGGTAGGTTTTAAGGATAATTGTTATATGTAGATTATTATATATTTGTTTGTATTCATATGCATTATTCTAATTTACAAATCTTATTTTATTTATGTAAATTTGTTACATTCGGTTATTTAAGTCACCTGCCACTAATTTCCCACCACACCATGGTTTGACTGGTAGAGAATGCTAACTGACAATAAGTCCACCATTTGTAACCTTAATGATTACAACAATAAAGCTTTTAATAATTAAATATAAATAAATGTTCACATTGCGTACATTTGACACTTTCTACGTCCCTGGTCTCGGTAATTTGCGTACGTTGATGGTGAAATGTAACGCGTCTTCTATTAAAACCTTTTATATTTTTATAGCATTCTCTATAGTCGCCTCTTTCCACTTCTTCAGGACAAGCTGGGGTGAGGAATTCTCTTTTGCTGCAACATATTCTTTTTCTATGCAATTATAATGAAAAATACTGTCATCATCAATAATAAGCACTGGCCTCTTGCAACGTTCGAACGCACCTGTGACATCCTTTTGGTGATTTTTACCTATTCTGATTTTTTATGTTACTAAGTATAAAGATGACATTCTAGTTTTCTTGTGTTACAAGCAGATAAAAATTTTAACTAACTTAAAATAATACGTACATAGATTATGTATCGCAGCATCTCAAATTCTACCATGAACAATATTTGCCTTAAATATATTACAACCATAAATTCTATGTTGTTCGCTACAAATAATAATATATAAATAATACATGGATAAAAAATATTATTGTGAGTCGATTTTCACGGAGTTATATTTATAACCATTTATTAATGTTCAAAACAATAAACTAGCAAAATAATTAAAAAAAAGTAAGTAGAAATACGACAGATTATTTTACGTCTTAACTAATAATGGCGTGAACATCTAAGGTAATATTTAAATACTTACACTAATAAGCAGACAAACTAAGACATGAAAACAGATGAGGCGGTAGAACTAAATATTTCATTATGACCATTGCGTGCGTCAGTAGCTTGTTACAAACCATATCTTTTGTTGATTTGAAAGTTTTAGCGGTGTCAAGAGATTTTATCTTAAATAAGAGTTCGATGTGCAATTAGCACTAACTGTAAACTGTATTAACCACTAACTTGTCAAAGCCTGCCTGTGTTTGATGATTTACATGTGATAAAATTTTTGTTATCAAAAAAAGCACCATTCGTTGACTAGGATTTTATATTATATCGTGGAGGCAGATTTTTTTCATAAATTTGTTTAAGAACCAACATCCACACAATAACTATTTTTAAGCTACACTAATACATTTTGCATATTCGAATCCATGATCCTCAGCACTGCAACTCAATGCAAAGCCACTGTGCCACTGAGCCGTCAAAGATTGGCGCTTATAGGAAAGCACGCATACTAATATTCCTTAACGGAATGCATACGTAAAATCCAAACAAAAAAATTGCGATTTGTCTTGATGAATAAATGGGAGCTCTCATTGCGAATTTAATCTGAGACTCACGTAACAGATTAGATGATCTACTCAGTATAAAATATATACTGATATAATTATATTTAAGACTTATGGGCAAAGTTTGCTTCAAATTTCCAGTATTTTAGGAATATACTTTCTTTAACACCTTTAAATCTTCATTCTTCTCTTAGTACAGTTGAATTAAATATTGCAGCAATAAAATACTCTAGATAGAACAAATGTACAAGTACAAATTCGAAACACGTAATTGTGTGGAAAGGAGAATGAGATTTTTGGGCTTGAAGTCACAAATTGGTTTATACTTTTAGAAATTGGCTATATTTTTGTAAACTACAAAAAACTAGCTCGTTTTACAATCTGGATTTTGAATAAACGTTAGAATCGGAAATAAGTAAAAAAATTGATTTTCTTTTATTTGGATACGAAAAATAAAAATAAAATATAAAGGCTTCCAAGGTTCAATTAAATATTTATTTTTCTCCTTAGGGCTCTTTTCCATGCTAAGAAAAGTCGACATGTCTATGCAAAAAATCGTATCGTTTCTACACACGAATTTTGTACAATGCTCTAGCGCTGACAAAGAAAAATATCTTGTCTGCGCTAGACAAGACGAGCTCCGTGTTGTTGCGGTGAAGGGAGGGACGAAGTGGGTGAGTTGCTTCAAATAGATTAAGTTTATTTATACATGTGTGGTCGTGTTTACGTACTTTTTCATTTATATATATATATATATATATATATATATATATATATATATATATTTATATATATATAATATGCAATAATCATTTTTTGCTTCGTAGTTAACATGATTCTATTCATTATAAACAAACTTGACACGTACACTATAGCGTACGCACGACTTACCGAAAACAATCTTATCGTTTACAAGTTTCTATTTATCTTGTATGAACAAAACAAATTTTCGTGGCTAGATCCGACAAAATTCTTGGCGTATACATGATTAATTGGTATTAGCTGTTGGAGACACGGTGAAATTTCTTAGCGTGTACAGGAGCCCTCAGTTTATCTTCCTGGGTAGGTTAGTAAATCGTTAAATTTGCAATTCGTTCGGGACCAGCGGCAGTTTCAGGAATATAATCAATAAAGAAAAAGTGAAAGTAGGGAGAAAGTAGTAAAAGTTCAGTATCACATTTCTAAGGTGATTTTTATTGAAGAATTGAAACTAATAATAGAGTAAAAAGATACAGTATACATAAGCGCATACGACTGGTGTCAAGTCGGGGACCGTTTTTATAGGGGCCCGTCATCTTAGTCGCCCGCTCTTTTTAGTTTTTATTGGTCTTTGAATAGAAACTCAATAGTTGGTTGATCCTTGAATGGGGGCAGACCATTTTAATAACATTTAAAAATTATGAAAAGTTAATAATATTAATAATTTATAATTCTCGTTAATGTGATCTAGAAAAGGTTTTGTTTGTATTAGTGCTATAAAAAATAGATATTTGTATACTTCTAAAAGAAGCAACGAGGGTACCACATAATAACATTTTTTGTTAAATAAATAAAGCTCTATCACTCAAGTAGTATGTGAAAGATACCTAGGTGGATTGAAAAGTACTCGGCCTAACACAGATCCATTCAATTCTAAAAATCAAATCTACCCACATTATTTAGTTCAGTTCAGACTAGTTCATTGTGTGAAGTTCGAAAAGTGTGCGGTAATTAGTTGCGATTTTATAAATTTATTAACAAAGTAATCGGACATAATTTCCGCGAATGGAGCAAATCGAGCAGCGTGCCGTCATTAAGTACCTTCATAAGAAGGGGCTATCATCAAAAGCCATCCATGATGACATGGTCAGTACATTACGCGATTGTGCTCCGTCATATTCATCCGTCAAAAAATGGATAGCAGAATTTAAGCGTGGTAGAGAGAGTGTGAAAGATGAACCCCGCTCTGGAAGGCCTTCGACGTCAACTACAGACGAAAATATTAAAAAAGTACTTGATTTAATAATGGGAGACCGCAGATTAAAAATTAGGGAGATAGCCGAGATTATAGGCATCTCTTATGAACGAACTCGAAACATCATTGTCAACGAGTTGGGTTTCCACAAGGTGTCTGCGAGGTGGGTTCCGCGACTGCTTTCAGTTGAACAAAAAAGGACGCGATTGACTATTTCACGCGACTGTTTGGAGTTATTTGAAGCAGATGCAGATGATTTTTTGAATCGTTTTGTTACTATGGACGAAACATGGGTTCATTACTGTACACCGGAAACAAAACAACAATCAAAACAGTGGAGAAGACCTGGTTCACCACCCCCTAAAAAGGCTAAGTCGATTTTGTCGGCAAATAAGGTGATGGCTTCAGTATTCTGGGACTCGAAAGGTGTGATTATGATTGATTATCTTGAAAGGGGTCAGACTATAAACTCTAATTACTACTGCACCTTACTACGTCGTTTACGAGAGGAAATAAAAGAAAAACGTCGAGAAATGCTCAGAAGAAAAGTCCTGTTTCATCAAGATAACGCCCGTTTTCACACGTCAGTACAGTCAATGGCTGAAATTCACAACTGTGGCTTTGAACTGTTACCGCATCCGCCGTATTCACCTGATCTGGCACCATCAGACTTCTTTCTGTTCCCTAACCTAAAAAAGCACTTGGGAGGTCAAAGATTTTCGACAAACGACGAGGTCAAAGCAGCTGTAGACGCATATTTTGACTCTAAGGAGGAATCATTTTTTTTCAACGGTCTAAATGCTTGGAAGGGAAGGTGGCAAAAGTGTATTGAACTTGATGGTGATTATGTAGAAAAATAAAAATATAACTAATTTAGTATGTGTTTATTTTCTTGGTTAGGCCGAGTACTTTTCAATCCACCCTCGTAAGCAGCCATAATGAATACCGTGCAACACAACATTTCTGATAGGAAATGTTTTTTTTTTTAGAGCAATGGTGACAAATGAACACGCAGTCCACGTAATGGTAAATGAAGGCTGAAACCAATACGTAGATGCATTTTCACCCCTGAGGACTATTCTTTTTACCAGTAAAAAGGATCTTGGAATCTACACTCACCATAGCAAATGCAGCAGCATTGCGCTGTTGTTTAACTCTCTTATTCTGTGAGAGAGTAATCCTTCCCCTGCTTAGCTAACCCATACGTGCTACAACCTACAACCATAAATATGTAGCTAGAACGTGGTGTGTGGTGTTTGTGTGGTGACGGCTAAAGACAGTGCATGATCCAATTTCATTCCATGAGTCTCGTAAGAGATGACTATTGGATATTCTACCATAAACATGGTTACTTAACCATATCGTGTACACGAGACCTAAACTACTCAGACCGGCAACAGTTTCGAAGAGGCGAAAAGTATGGTACTACGATTCCGCATGGCTGGCATGATCATTAAGGCAAATAAAAAAAACCGGATGAGGTCCACGTTCATGATCGGGCTCCATAGTTGATAAAGAAAGAAAAACATTTTGTGAAAAGAAGAGTATTTCATATCCACAATAAACAAAAATTCATCCAGCAAACAAACAGATATTTCCATCAAGAAACTGCAACAAACTTGCTGTGTGGTGGAAGCTTCAGGGAATCTATTACTCAATTTCGGCCCGCAGTTGTTGCTAGAGAAGACGAGGGAATTTTTTTAATAATTAGAAAGTTGGAAAGGTTCGGAGTTTTAAGCAATATGGAGAAACTTTATGAATATAAAGTAAATTCAGCCGTACTGGAAGTAGCCGTTAAGACAAGACTTTTAGTGCTAATGGTTCTTTATAGCTTAATGACAATTTATTTACTACATATTAATTTCGCAATGTAATTATAACATTGTTGGTTATTACTAAGTTATAACAGATTAATAAATCGTTTTTAAAGCATAATTTTTTTTTTCTAAACTTGACCTGTATTTATGTAGGTATGAATGCGTGACCGTAATGGAACTTTTATCAAATGTATTTTCATCTACTTTCGGAGGGCTGAACACTGACATTTAGCAGATGTATTAAGAATTAATATGACGACTAAAACCTATTTTACAGATTTTATTGCATTCCATTTTAACTTCTTTTAATTACCGACGTTTTGAATAGATATCGGAGGCTACCTTACCTTGAAATTGAGATTCCACGGTTTTAAGACACACAGATGTTAATTTTGATATAATACCAATTTATGTATTCCAAATATAAATTGGTATTATAACATTTACAGTATATAAAAGTTAGTTCTTTAGTTTTCTTTGGTTTATAGAATTCCACCACAGAAAAGAGACCTAATTCCTTTGTATAGAGAATATGCCATAAACGTCACGCTTGTCAGGCGGACCGGAAATAGCTCCAATGTCATATAATAAGTCAGATTTTTAAGATCATTCCGGCAATTTCCTAGGCGACGCCCACAAAATGGAAAATGGGATGATAGATTCTCTAACGACGTTATCACATGCTCACGGGAACCAATGTGAATATACTCGTACTATCGGATTTATTATACATTATATTTTTAACATTATGAAGATAAAAAGTAGTAATTTTGTCCTAATTTAAATCTTATATAAGTTCCACTTCTAGGAAAAGGTCACCTCTGACACGCAACGGAGTGGGTTTTAAGGGCAAGAAAGTGTCTTTTCTCAGAAAAACAGGTATCCTCACGATGTTTTCCTTCGCGTCTGGGTATATAGTTTGTCAGCACTTAAAACTGAAATTAAATAACAACAAGATTTAGAAGCATGGTAGCACGGCAACACAAACACACACACACACACACACACACACACACACACACACACACACACACACACACACATACGCCCACGCTCGCGTGAAATGCCGCCGCATTCATATCAATACTAAGGTGGTGTGAGAAATTTCCGACTTTAACGTGAAGATGGCAGAACTCGTCAATAAACGCGATTAAATATAGTTGAAGGAACATTTGTTGTTGTAGATAGATTTCCTAGGGTTTTCAGGACGAATCAAAAACGCTTATTGTAATCTATCCCAACATTTTTTTCAGTAGGCGAAAGAGGCTACTTTGGAAAACGTCATAAAGACTTCATATGCTCTAACATAATTACCTTGACGGCATAATTACCTTGTAGTGAACTGGAGACCCTATATATACTGAAAATGAGGCGTTTCATCTTAGGTCTCAGGGGTGACAAAATATGTACATTTTGATTCTTAATCAAAATGTACATATTTTGATAATTATATATATGATAAATATAAATTCTTTGTGCCACAGCGTACACTTACCATCACATGGACTTTGTGGACTCTCTGTGTAGTTGCACAGGTGATAGTTTGCACCCCCTCTCACATGTTTCTGCCGCAAAGCAGCAATGCGTGCACTATTGTGGTGCGATCTGAAGGGTATGAGAGAAATTGTTTTAAAAGTTTGTCGATACTTAAATAGTTTAATTTTTTTATAACTATTGTGTGTAATGATTTCTTATATTTACGCGAACACTACACATTGAAATAATACTAGTTTTTACGGAATTTATCGCGTATATTTAACTTTTTAAATACCCGACGTTTCGAACGCTTTACAGCACTCATGGTCACGGGCGGGACTGAGATGTTCAACGTCCATATGTCATAGTTAACCGCGGCTACTATAGATTAAAATTTAACTTTTGTTCCGATCTATGCAGTATGAACTTATGGTATCTTGAAGTCTTGCAGTTGTATGCTTGGGTTGGGATTTAATTTTATTTATTATAGGATCCCAAGCAGATGGTAGCACCCAGCCATCTTCTCTATTGAAATTAGGATGTTTTTTGATTTCAATAGCCTCGCGAATCATCCTTGGAAGGAATCGGTGTTCTTTAGCGAGGATCTGCGGTCTATCAAATCTGATGTAGTGACGGGGGCGATCCTGTACGTGTTCACAGACTGCAGACTTCCCGGAGCGTCGATTCTTCACATCAGCTATATGTTCTTTAACGTGGGTTTTTATTGATCTTTTAGTTTGTCCTATGTAGGAGAGACCACATTCACAATCAAGCTTGTACACTCCTGCATCTTGCAGAGGGACATTACACTTGACCGGTGGTAAAAACTGACCAATTTTTTTCAGCGGCTTGAAGTATGTTTTGATGGAAGCGCGCTTCAAGATGTAGCCAATCTTGTCAGTGACTCCTCTAACATATGGCAGTACAGCAGGTACACGCTCGACTGTGGCCGGCTTCACTCGTTCACTGTGACGTAGGCGCGGGACTCGAAGCTTGTTGTCATGCAAAACTTGCTTGACATGGTGGAGCTCTGCAGCCAGGTGTTTACTGTCACAGATCCCTCGTGCTCTCTGAAATAAAGATTTACCCACGGTAGCTAGCTGTGAAGGATGGTGGTGAGAATCACCGTTTAAATATCTATCTGTATGGGTCTTTTTTCTATACACAGTATGGCTCAAGGTGTTATCAGGATTCCGAATTACTAACACATCTAGAAAAGCTAAGGAATTGTTCGCCTCTAACTCCATTGTGAACTGAATTTTAGAATTTATAGAGTTAAGATGGTCTAAAAATGCAGTTACTTTATCTAAAGGTAGAATTGTGAAAGTGTCGTCTACGTACCACTTGAACCTTAACTTAACTTAGAACCTTGGATTTATGGGAGAACTAAGCAGGGCTTTCTCCTCAATGTCTTCCATGAATATGTCGGCGACAATGGGAGATACAGGTGAGCCCATCGCTACACCATCTACTTGCTTGTAGAACTCCTCCTTCCAAAATAGGTAGCCAGATGTAAGGCAGTGTCTGAGTAATACTGCATATTCTACGGGCATGTTGTTTTCTTCCAGCCTTCTAATTACAATTGAGATGCAGTCTTCAACAGGTAAGCATGTAAACAATGACTGCACATCAAAACTGACCATAGTTTCATTGTCTGCCAAATTTACAAATATAAAAAGTGTAATACGAAGGGACAATTGCGTAGGATGTGTAAAAAAGTGAACTACGTAAATACGAGTGAGGTGGACGAAGATAGCGATTATGGTAAGCTATTTAATATACAATCAGTTAAGGGCAAGCCTTTAGTGGAAACCGATACTTTCAACGGCATAGATTTAAAATTTCAAATCGAAAACAGATCGGCGGTGACTGTGATATTGGAAAAAACATATAAATTGCATTTCCATGATGTTCCATTATCGTTCACTAAAAAGAAATTAGTGAGTTACACCGGTGAAGTTTTAGGTTGCACCGGCCGTGCCCAGATGACGTTTCAGTGGCGGGGTCGAACGGGTGTGCTAGACGTTTTGTAGTTCGTAATGGCGGCCCACCACTGCTCGGTAGGGATTTTATTGCACGGTTCGAACTTCAACTGGCTGGCGACACATTATTGTAAGCAAATACAGAATGACATTGAAACGCTCCATATACGTTATCCCAAAGTATTTTCAGGAGAGCTAGGGTGCTTAAATAAATATGAAGTTAACTTAACATTGAATTTTTGAAATTGAGAACGCTAAACCAGTGTTTTTTAAGTGTCCTATTGCTTTCGCCTTAAGAGACAAAGTATATAGCGAACTAAAGAGGTTGGTCGATCTAGGGGTACTTCGTCCTGTTAATTATTCGGAATATGCATCCCCAATTGTACTCGTATTAAAACGCGATGGATCTGTCAGAATATGTACAGATTATTCTGTTAGCCTAAACAAACAGTTGGTTATAGACCAATACCCATTACCGACGGTTAATGAACTTTTTTCTAAGTTACATGGGGGCCAATACTTTACTAAGCTTGACCTCTTAATGGCGTATAATCAATTTTGTCTGAATAACGAATCACAAAAGTTAACCTGAATCAATACCCATCGGGGTTTATTTTCTTATACACGTTTAGTGTTCGACCTGGCTTGTGCCCCGGCTATTTTCCAGCGTGCAATGAAATATGTGGTAGCAGGGTTAAATGGTAGTACATTTCTTATTTGACGATGTTCTAATAACCGGCCGAAACGATGCCGAGCACCTAGACAGGCTACACCAGGTGCTACGAAGATTACAAGACGCGGGCTTAACTTTGCAAAAAAATAAGTGCAGTTTTTTCAAAGACGAAATAAGTTACATGGGATACGTTATAAGTAAAGACGGTTTAAAGAAGTCACCAGAAAAGGTTAAAGCTGAATTAGAAGCGCCAATCCCCACAAATGTTAACCAGTTACAATCGTTTTTAGGCCTCGTCAATTATACTGTCCCCCCTGTTGGCGACGCGTCTATAAGAATATTTCAATTTATTAGATAACCGATTACGAACAGCTTCTAAAAACAAATTATCGAGCAATAATATTCTAATAAGAAAACACTTAGTTGAATCTTAAAGAAATATCGAATTAATAATTTGAAGGTCTTGGGTTCGATTCCCAAGCCGGACTAGTTTGTCGTTTTCTTAGTAATATTTTCTTAATAAATTCATATAGGGAATTTTAAAGATATAAATTATGTTTCCGGGTTTAGTTCCCCGGTTGAAATCACTTTTCCAATAATATTGTTAATTTAAAGGAATATTAAAATAAAGTTAGAGACCAGGATTTGTTCCCCGGTCGAAAGGATCACTTTGTGTATAAATAGAATTAATGGAAATTAATTGCAAAAGTATTATCTTATATAAGTTTGATACGTTTTGTATAAAAATAAAATGTTTATTTTCAATGTTTGATTCATAAAATATTTTGTCTATGTTATCTGTTAAGAAACATGATAACTTATAAAAATCTAGTTAGAAATAATTTCCGACATTTGAGAGTCGTGTAGATTCAGCTGTTCACCTAGTATTATTTGATAGCATTGTGTGCTAAATTTGCCACCTTTTACCGACAATTGAGAGTTGTGTAAGAATTAGTTGTTCAAATAGCGCGAGTTCGTAGTCGCGCGTTAACCTTGTACTTAGGTTGTACTTACTTTAGGAGGTCAAAATAAGTAGAAATTTAAATATTTGAAAATTTCAGCAATTTACGTAAAATTGACTTGTAAAATATTTCAGATTGACTGTATGAGCAAAATAGGTGAATTCTGTGTTATTTTCGTGTGAAAATTCCTTTAGATTAGTGAAATATTGATAGTTTTGTGTAAGAAATTTAAAAGTGTTTTAAATAGTAAAATGTATAGGAAAAATGTAAATTATACTATTGTATTAGTTAAGATATTTATAATTTCAAATGAAGGACATTGTTTCAACCTTATATGTTAGATATTTAAGAATTCTAACTTAGTACATATGTTGTAAAATAGGCATATTTTGTTGAATAAATAAAAGGTTCCTTGTGATATAAAATGTAATGTATATCATAGTATAGATATTTTTTGTGCTATCTTTATAAATAAAATATATAAATGTATGTCTTATACAAATAAAGATATTGGGCAAACCGTGAGAGAGTGATAGTACAAATTGATGTAATTAAGTAGCGTAATCGCACAGAGGGCGCGGCTCTCTTTCAAATATAGCTTTGTTGATACCCCATCAGACTGGTTTTCATACAAATCGTTCGGGACCAGCTACCAGTATATAATTTAATCAAGAAAGAAAAGTATAGGGAAGTGATAGGGAAAGTAAACACTCTCTCACGAAACGATTTGAAGATAGTTACTATATTATTCCCAAGGGATCCTTCACCTTTAAAATAAGTACAGTTCATTGGTGTCTCTAGCGCGATACATATTGAAGAATTAAGGCGGCGACGACCTCGGAAGTCCCGTAATCCCCGCCTGAACCTATTTGAAGAAAAGGAAGAGGTCGACGCCCTTGTGTGTTACTCCGTTGCGGGGTTCACATACGTTGTTCCCGAACCCAACGTAGGTGTCATAGGAGGTTAGGGAATCCGCTGCTGAACGAGCCGTGACAAAGAACTTTCCCTCGTTCCAGTTCCTTTTCAAGTGGTCCTTCGAGAAGCCGGATTTAAGGAACCAGCTGTGAACTGCTGGATACCATTCAGGAGGACCTTCGGAGCCGAGTGAAGATCAGCGACCGAAGGAAGCTGGAGGTTTGAGCTGAAGCAACAGGACCAAAGGCAAGAAGACCAGGCCAGCGCAGTAGGCCCATCAGGGCTTAGGCATGACCAGACCTGAAATACACGCGGGCGTGTGCTCGCATGGGGCACGTATCGCAGCCAGGCGCAGGTGCCTTTTGAAGACGCTCATCGTGGCTAAGCAGGACTTGGCATTTTTTCCTGTCGGGCAAGCGTGCTCGGCATTTTCCACTGGACGGCCATAGTTGGCATTTCCTGTCGGACGACCGTGTCCGGCATTTCCATTCGAGTCATCGGGCTTGGCATTTCCTCTACGGGATTGTGTTTTCATTTCCTGTAGCGCCGAAAGGCGTTTGGTGTTTTCTGTTACCAACGCGGGAGCGCTCACAGTTGCCAAGCAAGGGTGCAAGAAAGAAGAGGACGCACTCACTTTTGCCAGGCAAGGGTGCAAGAAAGAAGAAGAAGCATCCACCGCTGCTGCTTGCAGGCGAGAATGCTCGTGTGGGCCCCTGACTGCATCGCGGCCGGAGGAGAGCGCCTGGACGAGCCGTCACTGGCGACTCGGCGGTGAGCACAGCATACATCCCGAACTCCTAATGGTGCCAAACCGGTCGGGCTCTGGCACAACACCTTCGGGTGGAGCAGTTCTCTCGGGCGAAACTGCGCTTGCACTACTGACTCGACTGTTTCGCCATATTCCTTGGCGGGACAGTTCCTAAACCTTTCCTCCATTCCATTCCTGCAAGACTCCATCTCTGGACGGCTCACCACGGTAGGCCCCCGTCCAGGATTGATAAGGCTGATAGGGCTGTTAGGGTGGTAGTAGGGTTGTAGGGTTGGGAGATAAAGGGGGGAGGGATAGTGGGGTTAGGTTGGGGTGTAGAAGGGTTGTAGGTAAGGGGTTATAGGGACCGTAGGGACCGTAGGGACAGTTAGGGGCCGTAGTCCGACAATCACCTTCCTGCAAGATGAAGAAGGCACAAGACCAGACAGAGAGGAGCGAGGGAACCAGGACAAGAACAGGGCTCTCAAGAAAGGCTAAAGAGGCGGAATCATTTGGAGCAACCACAGCTACTGCTTCGAGTGGGGTAACTCCTTCAAGTGGAGCCACCACCGATACGTCCACATGCACGTGGGACTCAGGGGCGTCCGTGGCAACGACAAGCAACAGGACTGACACCAGTGGTACGCAGACCAGCACCGCACAGAAATTCGTTATATCCAGGAGTGAAACGATAGTCGAAAAAGTAGGTCAAGGGACCGAAGAAGCGGAATCGTTAAGAACAGTAATCGGGCACACTAGTGACAAAGGGTCACAGAGAGGTAGTAGGTCATCGCGATCGGCGAGGCTGAAAGCCGAATCAGAGGCGCGGATTAAATTCGAACGCTCAGAGTTCGAACGAGCACAGGCAGCCGCTGCCTTAGCCAAGTCTCAATTGTAGTTGGCACGTCTCAGCCGAGAAGAGGAGATTGACTCGAGTGAGGATGATGAAGAGCGGAATACTCAGGTGTTCCTGTGAATACTCAATCTTTCGTAAGGAGTTGGGTTCAACAGATCATAATGAGCGCGCCGGTTAGTGTAACGCAACCCGATATTACTGATAAGGGAGAGTGTAAGGAATCACGCCGCAAAGGGGCGGACCTAGCCTAGGCGGATCGAGCGCAACCTAGGAAATGCACAGAAAGCACACGCGTGTGAGGTGTCAGAATTGACCGAAGCGATTGTGAGTGCAATAAAGATAGCGGATAAAGATAAGTCTTCCCAGCTTCATTTCCTCCAGAATACCGGTCTTCGATGGAGACCCGGGTGAATGGATAGTTTTCAAAACGGTGTTTGAAGACACAAGAAGCCAATTTTCAGGGTTGCAGAATGTCGCACGCCTTAGGAGGGCATTAAAGGGCACCGCTACGGAAGCGGTTAAGTCATTGTTATTTACTTTGTGTGAACCTGAAGAAATAATGAAAGCTCTCGAAAGAAGATTCGGTAGGGTTGAGATGCTCATTCTAGCCGAAATCGAGAATGTAAAGCGTATGCCAAGATTGGCGGAAGATTGCCAAAATATAGGTTCTTTTGCAAGTCGCATTACGAACGTGGTTGCTGCAATACAAGCGTTGAACCAACCATAGTATTTATACTCACCGGAGTTAGTAAGCCGTATAGTGGAGAAACTTGGAACTATGAATAAATTTAAATGGTTCGAATATCGAGCTCAGCATCCTTTGGAGTCAGAGTTACAGAAGATCGCCAAATTTTTGAATTCATTGAGTGAATAATTTGGAACGTCCTTAAGCAATGAAAATGTGCCTGAAAAGCGAAATGTCCTGAATTCAGGAAGCAAACTGTACACACTGCAAAAGGGTCTGTATGCAACCGTTTTAAGAGCGAGCGTTATGAACGCCGAAATAATAAAGGCCACAACCGACAAGTGGTTATGATAACCCAGGATAAGCCTCTAAGTCGGGTAACACATAAGTGTGTTATATGTAACAAGCAACACTCTATAGTGAGTTGTTACAAATTTTAGGATATGAATAATCGCGAAAAATGGGAAGCGGTTAAAAAGGCGAAAGTATGTTTCCAATATTTGTCACCTAACCATAGGAGGTTAGAGTGCAGAGCGAAAAAATGTGGTGTAGAGGGATGTAGAATGGTACATCATCGAATGCTACATCGATACCCCAATAAAAATACCTCGCCGCAAGGGGACGAGGGGGTAAAGAGGCTCAAATTACAACTGTTAGTACAGTGAATGCACTGGCATGTGCATATTTAAAAATTATACCGGTCGAGTTGTATGGACCTAGAGGAAAGGTCAAGACAACAGCTCTTCTGGATGAAGGATCGACCATGACACTCATAGAAGAGTGGATGGCTCAGAAGTTAGCGCCTCGCGGACGTAAAGAAGAATTACGTATTGAAGCCGTGGGAGTCGTGTTTTCATTCACCGCCGAGCACGTGGTAAATCAGCACTTAAAATTGCAATTAACAATTTAATTGGTGCCGGCGGGGATCGATCCCGGGTCACGTACTGTGAAATTTACAGCTTGCGCTAACCTTCTGAGCTACCACGGCCTAATCATATACACATACAATATTTAAACATAATTTGTTAACACTAAATCATACACACGTGAGAAAATAACAGAAAGAAAAGTAAGTTTGTCAATAGAATAAACACTTACATCCAAGGCCTTTGATGCGTTGAAGTAACACGAATGTAGTATTGATAGATCCACTGCGGTCAAACGACCATACACTAACTCCATGACTGCAGTTGCTTGGTCTAATATAGTACCAGTAAGTAATAATTCTAATCTAAAGAATTTCTACAGTGGAATTGATAGTAACTTTATGCGTCAACAAGCTTATCTCGTACTCTGTTGCTTATCTCAGCATTACTTCGTGTTGCGTCTTATTCAGTGTATTGATGACTCAAACACGTTTTGTATAACACAAAATAATGCAATTTAATATTTAGAAATCACTATAACCTGTACGCCAAGCCATGCTCACTTTCGATCGCGCAATACCAACCTTACGCCCGCCAAGTAGTGATCGAATTAGATCAGAATTATGTAAACATGTCTACCTATGAAAAAACTATTTTTTCGTTTTAAACAAAACCAAAGACACTATGCAATAGATATTAGTATCAAAGACAAAGATATGCTCTTTTATTTTAAACCATAACCTGGCAATGTTTCTTAGAAAAAAAAAAAAAAGAAATCACTCTGAACTTCCGGCGTTCCACGTGTCACTTTGATGAAGTTGCTCTGTCTTTTTTATAGAATTTTATATTTGTGTCTGGACTAAAAACGAAAGTATTATACTTTTTACATTTCTTGTAATATAGTCAACACGTAGATATATAATTTGTGGTATAAAAAGTGAAAAGTAAATTGCCAAAAGTACTTCAAATTCCGAAAGGCCTGTTTTGGCGGGCGGGTTATAAATGTGTTATTTTTCAAATTCTCATTTATTTTTAGTGTAAAATGTAAGTAAAAATAGTTTTCCTACATATTTTGAAATAACATGACGTTGTATTTATTTCAAATTCACACGAACATATTTTAGAAATATTGTTCGAAATGTCACAGATAAAATATTATTTTATTTTTTTTTTTTTATTTTTTAATATTTTAATATTTTGGTATGAGTAACGAATGGAAACACATAAAACATAAAATATACATATTTCCAAACAATTTCATATAAATTTCTCCAAAAACAAAGGTGTAGAATTCAAATTAGTAGTAATTTTGTCACTAAAATTGAAGTTTATACTACTATTATGCTATACAGTGTAATTTATATACTTTATTACAATTTCTAGCAACCAAAAATAATTTTATTCGATAGTTTATACATTCAACAAGACTTCCTGTAAGTTTTATCCATAAATATTGTCTCAAAGTGAAAATATAGCAAAATTTGCAATATTGCAAAAAATTTCCTAACCTAGAAATTTTCCCGCCAAAAAGGTCCCGAGTGAACGGGAGTGTAACAATGTCGCGCGCTGTCAGAGCGTAGAAGATAATTGATCATTCCTATGTTAGTCATTGAGTAGATTGTACTGTAATAATCTACTAATAGCAGTAATATCATGGATACACTAGATGTACAACAACATCTGAAAAAGATTCACCCCAGTCTAGAAAATAATGTTTATGCTGCTAATAGACTGCCCATGTACACCCACGTACCAACGTATATACCTAGTCAGGTCATAAGTATTGTCACACAGTAAAAACTTTTCTTTTAGAATGCTGGCCACAAAAAAGTTTATTGAATTCGAATTGTTCATGAAAATAAAACTGTATACTTTTTAGAATTTTACTCATTTTTAAATATGGAGTGGACGCTTAAAGAAGACAGTGTTGCAGTTATTGCGTTGCATCGTTGCGGTTACGCGCCAATTCAAATTTTTGACATACTGAAAAATTTGAATATAACCAAAAGAATCGTTTATCGTACCATCAAACGATACAATGAAGACTCTAGTGTAGATGACAGGTCAAGAAGTGGTCGCCCTCGGCCTGTTAGGACTCCAGCAGTGATAAAAGCTGTGAAGGCGCGAATTCAAAGAAATTCAAAACGTAAGCAGAAACTGTTAGCCCTTCAGATGGGGTTAAGCAGAACCACGGTGAAAAGGGTGTTAAATGAAGACTTAGGGCTTCGGGCATATCGAAGAAAAACAGGACATCGTTTGAATGCTCGTCTAATGGACCTGAGACTGAAGAGATGCCGCGCTTTGTTGAGACGGTACGCGGGAAAAAAATATCGGGAAATTCTTTTTTCGGATGAAAAAATGTTTACCGTAGAAGAGAGCTACAACAAACAAAATGATAAGGTGTACGCACACAGTAGTGAAGAAGCGAGCAACCGTATTCCGCGTGTCCAACGAGGTCGTTTTCCATCCACGCTCATGGTATGGTTGGGAGTTTCTTATTGGGGCTTAACAGAGGTACATTTTTGTGAGAAAGGTGTAAAAAAGAATGCAGTTGTGTATCAAAATACAGTCCTGAAGAACCTTGTGTAACCTGTTTCTCATACCATGTTCAATAACAGGCACTGGGTATTCCAACAAGATTCGGCGTCAGCTCATAGAGCGAAGAGCACACAAGACTGGCTGGCGGCGCGTGAAATCGACTTCATGTGCAGATTTGAATCCGTTAGATTACAAATTATGGCAACACTTAGACGAAAAGAAGTGCCTCAGCCTCATCCCAATTTGGAGTCACTCAAGACATCCTTGATTATGGAAGCCGCCGATATTGACATGGACCTCGTTCGTGCTGCGATAGACGACTGGCCGCGCAGATTGAAGGCCTGTATTCAAAATCACGGAGGTCATTTTGAATGAACTATAGTGTCATAAGAATCTATGTTTTGTTAAGTTCATTTTGGTATATAAATGGTTACATAATGAATAAACTTGTTTCAATTATTTTATATTAAACATGTGATAGAATTTATGACCTGACTAGGTAATATGCAATTTCGATACAGATGATAAACCAGGGTCACATTGGGTAGCTTTATATATCGATACGAATGACGTTGGTCAATATTTTGATTCATTCGGATGAGCACCTGTACGATGTCATCTAGAGTTTTTAAAAAGAAATTGTAAAAGATGGAACTGGAATGTTGATAGGATTCAGAATGAGTGGACTTCAGTTTGTGGCGAATATTGCATAATGTATTTGCTATATAAGTTTCAGGGATGTTCAATGCATGGGGTGCGAAGTCAGAAGTTGTCCACGTGTGCCTGGTAGTTGCGGGTCCCTCTCGATACGTTTGGAGGGAAGAGCAGCTACTGGGCCGGTGCACCCTGGGCGCGGCGGTAATCTTCCTCGAGAAATGAGAAGAAATTCTTATTCCTTGGGGCATGTTGCTGCCGCGGCTAATTATTCTGACATGGGTGGGTTCCGTCCCGGACCAACAGTGCGTTCCTCTGCGTGACCCTCTGATCAGCAGAGGGCATAGCAGAGGAGTGAGGGCGGGCTCGGAGTGCACTTACCCTGCCTCCGGGCAGACAGTGAAGGATTCATCCTTTGCTGTCACCGCCGGTCTCGTAATCCCAGTATCGAAGTGTCGTGGATAATGTCTCGCGGCTTTGATGGGGACCAAGGGTCTTGGCTTAATCACCCGGACCGCGAGGGAGAAAACCTCCTTAAAAAGTTACTCCGAATCCCAAGTGGCGACACACCGCGAGGGGATGGATGGCTGACGGGGTTCTATGAACAAATCAGTCGCTAGCGCGCTCCTCGCCAGGGTACCTGCAGAACCCCTGGCGAGTAATAAATCCTCTAAATCTGTTTACCTTGGTACAGGGGTCTCTGCCAAGGTGGACCTTTATTTCCTCCATACTCGTGGGTACAAAAAAATGGAAAAACAAAAAACCAAAACCGCCGGCAACGCCAACGTAGAGGAGAGGAGGAACGATGCGGGGACAGAGTCCGACGCCGCATCGAGCAGCGTGGGAGGCTCAGAGAGCTCCCGACGCGTGGGGCCTGGGACCGCGGAGACCAGTAAGTTCTTCCGCATGCGGTCCAGGCGAGATGGCGACCAGGGGCCGTCATCCGGTGAAGAGGAGGTTTCGGCCCGGAAAATCCCCACCAACAGATTCCGTCTGCAACAAGCGTTGAGAGTGGTACCCTGTATTAACAACTTCCTTAATTATCTGATTGCATGTACACAAAAATCGATCATAGTGCGATATTTATTAGTGTCGTGATTACTGTACTAAGATCATTCTAGTGGATTGAGTGAAAAAAAATAAATCAGCAATTGCCGTCTCGTTCTCACATAGCATCGTCGGACTGTGGCAGTGCGGGGACCTCACTTCCTCACCGGTAGGCGTAAGGACAGCGCTATATTTTTTTAACTCTCTCACACCTGTGTAACTACAGATATACCTGCACACTACGATGTCTTTACAACGTACACCACCGAATGTGTTTTCATTGGATGGTGATATTCCTGCATCGGTAAAGAAGATTAGCGGCGAAAGTTTTATAACTACCCGTAAACGTAAACAAATGGAAAACGATAAAAGTGATAAAAATATGATTAAATTTGAAGAAAAATTTGATAACAAAATGCAAATATGGAATAAAACCATTAGCGATTGCATCGCAAATAGCATTGCCACCGCGGTAAATACAGCCCTAAAGAGCGAGCTATCAAAAATTACCTCTGCGTTATCAGAACTTAATGATAATGTGTTGAAACTTAACATGGATACCTACTATCAACCTTAATAAATCATTGCACGAAGTTAACACCCGACTGTGCGAGATAGAGAAATCACTTAGCTTCTCAAATGAACGACAGGACTTATTCGACAGTCAGAACAGAATGTACAACAGAATATATCACAATATAACGGCTTTAAAACTCAAATACAACTACTTGAGAACAAAATACATACCATGGAACAGCAAGCAAGACAGTGCAATGTCGAAATAGCTAATATCCCCGACAGGCGAGGTGAGAATCTAATCAGCATAATGGAGTGTTTGGGCGATGCTATTAAGCATCCTTTACAATCATCCGACATAATAGCCGTTCATCGTGTACCTCATGCTGACAAAAATGATCGACGTCCGAAGAATATTATAGTAAAGTTCGCAAACAGGACACTGCGCGACAATGTGATTGCCGCCTGCCGTGCTACAAAAGGGTTAAATTCAACATCATTGTCCATACCTGGACAGCCTGCCACCATTTACGTTAACGAGCATTTAACGTTGAATAACAAATTGTTGTTTCGTCAGTGCCGGGAGGCTGCTAAGAAAAACGATTATAAATATGTATGGGTTAAACATGGCACCGTTCTGGCTCGCAAGACGGATACTTCACCCGCTATCGCAATCAGATCCCTCCAGGACATCGCACGAATCAAATGAACAACACCCGGATGATAACAGGCACCATTGCAACGTCATAAACAGGTTTAAAAATAAATTATTTACGCCTACATATGTAAACCTAACCAACTTTTATCATGATATTATGTGTCACAAGAAAATATATATTCCCAAATGGTTAAGTCAACGTCCCACATATTATATTATTAAAAGTAATCACACTTTTATAAGTAAATATTGTTATTACAATAGACTAGATACATGTGGTGTAATTTTTTTGTACCTTCGTGTCTCAGACTTAAAGTGCACTCTTTTAAATTTAATTAATATCCTATTAGTATTATATGAAAGACATACACTTTGGTTAAATTGTTACATATCTGATCTGCTTAATTACTCTTCCAAAATTCTAATTACTGTTATTATTTCCAATCATAATACTCACGGCATAACATTAATATCTATTCAGGTACGCATAATTGTTTTTTATCTGTTTTTATTATCGATATTTAAATTAATTAATAAACAAAGTCCATGTTCCTACAATTCAACGTGTGCATTTATACTGAATATCCTACTCTGTACCCACTGTGTCTCTAATGATTTGTATGCAATACCATATATTTTTCGATACAAAATTCAATAACATAAATAACAATGTATTATCAGTCTACTATCAAAATTGCCGCGGTTTGAGAACTAAATTAAATACTATTTACATGAACATATTATCGCATAATTATGATGTTATAATATTAACCGAGACTTGGTTACATGATTGCATTGTAAACAATGAATTTTTGGATTCTCCCTACAACGTGTTCCGTTGCGACCGAGATCGCACTGTAACAAAGCGTCACGATGGAGGCGGTGTGTTGGTGGCTGTGCTGCGCTCACTTTGTGCAGTGCGCTGCGTGCTCGCACTCCCCGCTGCCCCCCTCGATATCCCACCCATTATAGATCATATTCTATTAAAATTTCGCATCGGTAAGTCTCATTATTTATTAAGCGCGAATTACATACCACCCGGTCTAGATTCTGATATATATTTTACTTATTTTAATAGACTACAAGAGATTATACAGTTAAATGGATATGATAACTATTATTTAATTAGCGATTTCAATTTGCCTTGTCTTGACTGATATCTAGATGGAACTCAAGCAAAACTTCTAGGTTTAAGCAATATTACGCCACCATATTCTCACTTAGTAAATTTTATGTCCGTCATGGACTGTATACAAGTGAATATTTTTAAAAATAATATGAATAGGTTACTCGATTTATGCCTAACTAACGTACACAACAGTAAAACCTTTTCTGCGCCTATCACTCTAGTCCCACCTGACGTACATCATCCTCCTTATTACCTCTTAATCAAAGAATATATACACTACGCGAAAAGAAACGACACTTAAGCATGTGTGCACGTAAAATCTCTTGCGGCTATGTGTGGGTGTCGGGATGTGTGCGGGGGCCTTGAGAGGCGCGCGGGGCGTGGAACGGGCAGTCGCCGACTGCCCTGGCCGAGGGCTAGTAGTAATACCGATATTTGTCAGTATTAGTTAATATGAATATATTCGTCAAGTTTTTATAGCCATGTATACTAGGTTTATGTGCTTTGATAAATATTAATGTTGTTATTAAATAAATGATATTATAGTATACGTATAAGTATCACTGAAAGTGATTTTAAGTGATTAGAATTAAAATAAATTCCACTGCACAAAACAAGGGCCCTTGTTTTGTTAGTTTAATTTTTAATAATGTTTTATGATACCTAAAAATATGTGAACTCATTTTAATGAAAGTCGATATGATTTTAACAAGAATTATGGGGAAATACCATGACAATAAAACTAATATATAGCCAATAATTTTATTATATTACATTAACTGAAATATACACTGTTAAAAATACCACTAGAAAGTCAAGAAATTTTAGATATCTATAAAGAGTTTTTGTATTTGTTCATTATTGTATTTATGGATTATTTAATTAGAAATAGAAATGACTTATCTCCTCAACACATAGGGAACAATTTGTTGGCCGCCATGTCCCAGGAAACCTGCATATCTTTGGATTTTCTAAAAAAAAATATGTATGCTACGAATTTTTGCAACTGTTAGAAATAATAATGAAAATTAAAAAAAAATTCGAAAAATTCAAAAATATATAAGAGTAAATTATTTTTAAAGGATAGTAGGTAATACTGATTATTGCGTACTGAAAAACTAAGTGTTGGTTAATTATTTAAGATTATCATTAACTGTCGTGCATATTTGGTTTTGTCAGAAGTTTTAATATTCCTCATTTAATAAAAGTTGATTTAAACATGAACGTTCACTACCCAAATACATAAGTTTACATAATATATAACATATACCTACTATGTATCTTCTTTGGTACAAGTCTATAATATTCCAATTCGGTTCGATATCAACCCTAGCGTTACACGCTTCGACTCAAGGTCACCCGCGCTTAAGCTCTCACGTACAGGGAGTGTCACCGCTGTGTCTTAATACCAATTGATAATAATTTATCCAAACCCATGCCAACGAATCCAAGTTACACGATATTGTTACAAGAAAGCTAATTATAAACAAATCAATAACGATATATTAGAAATTAATTGGTGTGAACTATTTCAAAATAAAACTGCCGAAGAAAGTGTTAACGTTTTCTATGAAAATATATTTGATCTTATACGTAAACACGTTCCCTCTAAACGGGATTCCAACTCAAAATTTCCAATATGGTTTACTCCTGCATTGATACACATATTTAAGAATGAAAACAAAGCTTGGATTAAGTGGAAAGTATATAAAAACAAATCTGATTATTCTACATTTTCAATGTATCGGGATAGGTTTAGGAAAGAATCATTGATTTGTTGTAACAAATATATGAAATCAGTAGAAGACAGTATTCGTAAAAATATTAAATACTTTTGGATATACATAAAAAATCGTCAAAATCAATCAGATATTCCAAATAGTGTTCAGTATGACGGAACAGAGGCGGATAGTCCTGAGGGCATTTGTAACCTGTTTTCTTCCTTCTTTCATTCAGTTTTCCAGCCCACTAATGTATCTGACTCCTTCTGTATTGACCATATAGATGATATAGACAATGGTATGCTCAATGAACCATTATTAGTGACATACAGCTATCAGAAGCAGATGTCTTAAAGGAACTAAAGGCACTGGATATTACTAAAGGTGCAGGCCTTGATAACATTCCTCCTAATTTCATTAAAAATACTGCCGTAACCATATGTAAACCGTTGATTATATTATATAATAAATGTCTTACAGAGGGTATATTTCCAGCTATGTGGAAATCAGCCAGGATAACACCAATACATAAAGGAGGCATAAAAAGAGACGTAGTCAATTATCGTCCAATTTCAATCCTTCCCACTTTATCTAAAGTTATGGAGAGGCTGGTGCACAATAATATCTATTCACTATTGCATAAGACCATCCTTCCACAACAACATGGGTTTGTTCGTAAACGATCTACTGTCACTAATCTTATTGTTTATACTTCTGAATTGTTTGACAATATAGACGCTAATACGCAAACCGATAGTGTCTATACAGATTTTCGGAAATCGTTTGACCGAGTGGATCATAGAATACTGCTAGAAAAATTTGCTTTCAACGGGATTCGCGGAAATCTTTGGAGGTGGTTTAAGTCGTATATAACAAACAGAACACAAAAAGTGGTCATCAATGGATATGAATCAAGTACGGTTATTATAACGTCTGGTGTGCCGCAAGGATCTATTCTTGGCCCCCTATTATTCATTCTGTTTATTAACGATATAAACAATTGCTTTCAGCATTGTAATTTCTTATTATATGCAGATGACCTAAAAATTTATCGAACTATACATAATTCTAATGATCACCTCGAGTTCCAGGAGGACCTGAATAGATTTAACAATTACTGTAGCATTAACAAACTACAACTAAGTCTCGATAAATGTAAAGTTATTACATTTACTAAAAAACGAGCGTGGAGTATCATTCCATAGGCGGCCACAATCTTACCAGAGTACAAACTATTCGCGATCTTGGAGTCACATTGGATACTAAGTTAACACTTGATGCACATGTTGATAACATATGTAGTAGGGCTTATAAAATGTATGGTTTTGTACTCCGAGCCAGTAATGACTTCGTACGTCCTAATACATATTTACATATTTATAAGACCTTAATCCGTTCACAATTAGAATATGCTGTTTGTATTTGGGATCCTTTGTATATAAAATACTCAGATAGCTTAGAAAGAGTGCAAAAGAAGTTTCTACGTTGTTTGCACTATAAATGTTGTCATAACTATCAGTCATACCACCAGCTATTGCAAAGATATAAACTCTTAGACTTGAAGTCTAGGAGAATACAAATGCAAGCCATGCTTTTGTATTATATTTGCCATAATAGGTACGACTGCTCTGATATTGTCAATAATATTAACTATATAGTGCCTACTAAATCGTACATGCGAGCCTGTCGTTCGAAACACCTATTTGCTACACGAACATCACGCACTAACACAGGTATGCGTGCACCTATTCGTCGTATACTAAATTCTTATAACCGCAACTTCAGTCATATTGATATTTTTGTAAATAGTGTAAGCGTTTACAGAAACTTAGTAATTAAGGAACTGTATGACACTGTATACTACACACAACAGTGAAAAATGTACAGATGAATAAAACTCTCAACCTGTAAAAACAATTTGTTCATAATGCTCGTGGTAAACGGTGTGGATGTCACAATTGTCAATAATGTATAGGTTAATACTATTATAACCATTTGTTATTGTGATGTTGTTTGTTTACCCAATAAATTGAAAAAAAAACAGTCGGGGCGGGCTGAAAGGCAAGGGGAGGGGGCTCTCTGCCAGAGGGCCGAACGAGCAGCAAAGCTTGCCGAGGAGGGGCGCCACCCGGGCGATACGGCTCGGGTATCAGGCGAAGAGACGAATGCGACTGGCGGCTCCGAGGTGGAGCGTAAGGCCAGATTCGTAAAGGAGATGGAGGCCGCGATCAAGGTCGTGGCCTACAAGCAAAAGCCCTCCTCGAAGTTTAAGGCCATTCCCGGGGCCTCCGACTCCATCATGGCGGCTGCGGAGGCCAACTTTGTTGGGGCCGGGCCTAATGCAGACGAGGTGGCGAAGCTGCGGGCGGACGTGGCCCGCCTGACGTCTGCCATGGAGACTCTCCAGAAGGAGAACGAGAAGCTCCGCGCAGACCTGGCCAGTCTACGTGAGCCTGACTCTCGCGCGGCGCCCCAGACGCAGCGCCCAAGCCAGCCCGTGCCAGTGGAGAACCAGGTTCTGAACCGGGTCCGGCAGGAGCTTGCCGTCTTCCAACACCGGTTCTCCGTGCTGGAGGGCATCGTCCTGCGCCCCTCCCCCTAGGGGCAAACAAGACGGTGGCGAGGCCGGCAACGGTCTCATACGCGGCGGCCACGGCTGCCGCATCTAGGCCGGAGCCGTCCAGCCAGCCCTCGGGCGGGGCTGCAGTTGCCCCTCCCCCCCCCCTGAAAGGGTGGCTCCGGCAAAACCGGAACCGGCTGAACCGGCTTCGGCTAAGCCGGCGACAGGAAAGAGAGGCAAGAAGAAGGCGAAAAAGGGCAAGGCGGCAGCACAGATGTGTGTGAATGTGCCAGCGCCAGCGGCAAGCCGGCTGCCGCCGCCGTCACCGCCCCCCCAGCTCCCTACACCTCCCGCGGCTGAAGCCGGTTGGCAGGTGGTCGGGGACAAAAAGAAGGGGAAGAAGGCAGCCAAAGAGGCCAAAGAGCAGGAGCGGCAGCGCCAGTTCAGGGCGCGCAAGATCGCGGCTAGGCTCCGCACCCCGAAGACCGCAGCTGTAGTGATAACACTACAGCCGGACGCGGAAAAGAAGGGCGTTACCTACCGCGACCTGCTCGCGAAGGCGAAGGAGGCGGTGGATCTCGGGGAGCTCGGGATCACCGGGGACCTCCGGCTCAAAGTCACCCAGACGGGGGCCCGTATGCTGAAGGTCCCCGGGGAATCCAGTGGCGCGACCGCGGACGCTCTGGCTGCGAAGCTCAGAGCGTCTCTGGACGCGGACGAGGCCCGAGTGTCCAGGCCCGTCAGATGCGCAGACCTGCGCATCATAGGTCTGGACGACTCGGTATCGGAGGAGGAGTTGGTGGCCGCCGTCGCCAGGTCCGGGGGTGCACTACGGACCAGGTCAGGTCAGGCGCCATACGCCCGAACCAACAGGGTATGCATCCCGCCACGGTGTGCTGCCCTGTTACGGCGGCCAAAACCATAGTGGAGGGCCGAAGGCTTCTGGTGGGCTGGGTCTCAGCGCAGGTTAAGCTGCTGGAGCCCAGACCTCTGAGGTGCTATCGCTGTCTCGTGGGGCACCACGTATCAGTGAGATGCGCCTCGGAGGTTGACCGCAGTGGCCTTTGCTTCCGCTGCTGTCAGCCCGGACACATATCGGCAACCTGCTCCGCCACGCCGCACTGTGATGCATGTGCGGCGATCACCGGGCCGGAAGCAAGGCCTGCGTGCCACCCGCCAAGGCCAAGGCCGCGGGTAGGGGAGGGCCCTCCGCCGCCACCGCCTCTGTGGCCTCCGCCGCAGCCGCAACTGCCGCTGCCACCGCTGTCACTGTCGCCGCCGCCGCCGCCGCGACACCGACGCCCGCAGAGGGGCCCTCCGTGGAGGAAGCTGAAATGGAATGCCTATAACGGCCCCATTAAGCTTCCTCCAGGCGAATATCAACCACTGCGCCTGCGCTTAGGATCTGTTGCTTCAGAGCATGGCGCAGTGGTCGATTAACATCGCTGTGGTCGCTGAGCCGTATTTTGTCTGGCCTAGGGAGGACTGGGTGGCGGACCTTAACGGCTCAGTTGCCATCATCTCTTCGGCCGCCGCCGGTACCCCAACCCTTGAAGGTGTCAGAAGGGGTCAGGGGTGCGTAGCAGCACGGTTCGGGGAGTTCGTCGTTGTGGGGGTGTACTTCTCCCCGAACCGATCTCTCGCCGAGCTCCACAATTCTCTTGCAGAGCTGAGAGCAGTCGTCGTCGGAAGTTATCCCTCCCCGTACTTGTCCTCGGGGACTTCAATGGCAAGAACTTGGCTTGGGGTTCTCGTCGTACAGATGTGCGGGGTAGGATGGTGGAAGACTGGGCTCTGGAGACAGGCCTGGTCGTCCTAAATCGGGGTTCTGTCCCCACGTGTGTGCGGATGCGGGGCGAGTCGGTGGTGGACATCTCGTTCGCTAGCCTCGCTCTGTCGCCGCGTGCCATTGACTGGCGTGTCATGGAGGGGGTGGAGACCTACTCCGAATACCGGTACATCCGGTTTGACGTCTCCACCCAGCCCTCGAGCGCGCCAGTACAACAGGCCCCGAGTGGTCCGCGTTGGGCGCTGAAGCAGCTGGACCGGGAGCTCCTCCTGGAAGCATCGATCGTGCAGGCCTGGGTGTCATCACCGGACAGGCCTGCTGACGTCAATGATGAGGCAGGGTGGTTCCAGGAGGCCATGTCCGAGATATGTGACGTGGCAATGCCCAGCGCCCGGCCAGGAAGCGCCCGGCGTCAGGTGTATTGGTCGCGTGAGCTGACGTCTCTGCGCGAGGCGTGTGTCGCCGCGCGGCGCCTGTACGCCAGGCACCGCAGGCTCCGCCATTCGTCCACCGAATGCGGCAGCCATTGAGGCGGAGCTGTACGAGGGATACAGAGCGGCGAAGACCGCCCTGCGGGCGGCTGTCCTGCGGGCCCGGGATCGGACCCGTGAGGAGATGCTGGAAACTCTTGACAGAGATCCGTGGGGGCGCCCTTACAAGATGGTGCGGGATAAACTCCGCACCTGGGCCCCCCCGCTGACGCAGAGTCTCCGGCCCCAGCTCGTGGAGGACGTGGTGAGCGCTCTGTTCCCTGCGCGAGGGGAACATCCGCCCCCGCCTATGGCTCCGCCACCTGCGGTGCCGGAAGCGGACCACCAGGACGACGACGACGACATCGCGGAAGGGACCGGGATAGACCTGAGAGTGGCGGTACGTAGGCTCAAGGCCAGGAATACCTCCCCAAGACCCGATGGCTTGCCTGGCAAAGCCTGGGTCCTGGCCTAAGAGGCTCTCGGGCCCCGACTGGAGAGGCTCCTAAGCGCATGCTTGGAGAGAGGCCAATTCCCGCTTCGTTGGAAGACGGGGAAGCGTCCTCATTCGTAAGCCGGGGCGCCCTGCGGACTCTCCGTCCGCATACCGGTACGTGGTGCTGCTCGACGAGGTGGGCAAGCTCTTTGAAAGAGTCATTGCAAACCGCCTCGCCGAGCACCTTGCGGGGACGGGGCCGGATCTTGCGGAACACCAGTTTGGTTTCCGCAAGAGGCGTTCTACGGTGGATGCCATCATGCGCGTGAGAGCCCTCATGACGGGGGATGCAGTGGCCAGAGGGGGGGTTGTCTTGGCGGTGTCTCTCGATATCGCCAACGCCTTCAACTCCATGCCCTGGAGCTGCATTAGGGAGGCACTCCGGTATCACCGGGTGCCGACCTATCTCCGTCGTATAGTCGGGGACTATCTGATGGACAGGGCCGTCATGTACCCCGGTCGCAACGGTGAGTGGAACCGGCGAGAGATGTCGTGCGGTGTCCCACAGGGTTCGGTTCTGGGGCCACCTCTGTGGAACATTGGTTACGACTGGGTGCTGCGCGCCGACCTCCCTACCGGCGTCAGCGTAGTTTGCTACGCTGACGACACGCTGGTACCGGCACAAGGGGGGGTCGTACGAGGCGGCGGCGGAAACTATGACACGCGGGGTTGCGATAGTTGTTGAGAGGATTCGGCAACTGGGTCTCGAGGTGGCTTTGCACTAGTCCGAGGCCATGCACTTCCATGGTCCTCAGAACAGGCCACCACCGGGATCCTCAGTGATGGTAGGAGGGGTATCCATCGGCGTCGAGTCGACGCTGAAGTATCTAGGACTCGTCCTCGACGGCCGATGGAACTTCGTTGAGCACTTCCGACGTTTGGCTCCCAAACTGAAACGGACCGGGGCTCCCTTCAGGCGGCTCCTGCCGAACTTGGGGGGGCCAAACGCCTCCTGCCGGAGGCTCTACGCGGGGATCGTGCGGTCCATGGCCCTTTACGGGGCCCCGGTGTGGGCGCGTGGTTTGGCGCGGCTTGCCGTCCACCACCTGAACGCGCCCCAAAGGGTGGTTGCCATGAAAATGGTTCGCGGCTACCGCACGATCTCCCGCGAGGCGGCGAGCCTCCTTGCCGGATTACCACCATGGGATCTGGAGGCGATAGTCCTCGCGCACCTGCACGAATGGCGCGCGGAGGCACTATGCCGGGGGGAAACCCCGCTGCCGCGGCAAGTTGTCGCGCAGCGTACAGACTTCCGGCACGATCTCATGGCGACATGGAGAGAGCGACTGTCGCAACCCCGTGCTGGGCACGCCACTATAGCGGTGATAAGACCCCTCTTTGAGGAGTGGCTTGAGAGACGCCACGGCATCCTCACCTTCCGTCTGACGCAGGTCCTCACCGGACACGGTGTGTTCGGGAGGTTCCTGCACCGAATCGGGTGGGAGGAAACGCCCGGGTGCTCCCACTGCGAGGATGAACCGGAGGACACGGTGGAACACACCGTGGAGGTGTGCCCTGCTTGGGCGGAGCACCGACGTGTCCTCGTAGCGGCGATAGGCGGCGGCGACCTCTCGCGTCCGGCCCTGGTCGAAGCCATGGTCCGGAGCGAGACGGAATGGGATGCCGTCACCACCTTCTGCGAAGCAGTGATGCTAGCGAAGGAGGTGGCGGAGCGGGAGAAGGAGAGAGCAGCAGCTTTCCTCCCCGGCCGTCGCGGGAGACGCCCCGGGCGTCGGGGGCTACGTCGTGGCCCCCGGCCACCGTAGGCGCGGGCCTCTGGACGGCGAGCAATGGGTAGCTCGCCGTCCTTCCGTCTAACGACGACAGGCCGTGTCGACGGCGCGTTTTGTTTCACGCGCGCCTCAAAGAGCTATCAGCAGCGTGAAGGGGCCCGCAAGGGCCGACGCCTGCCGGGACTGCGGGCTGTTTGAAAGAGATACCGCGGCTCCGGAACGTAAGGGCACTGAAGGAACACGGATGGTTTTTAGTCAGTAAAAGTCTGACACTCCCTTACGCTCCACCCAGAGCGAAAGGCGTCATTAGATGATTTTCCATCCGCAAAAAAAAAGGGATGTTCAATGCATAGTTTTACGAGTATATTTACAGGGAACACATTGTACAACGATATTTTAGTGGATGGGATTTTTCGCTCCTATTTTATAGATAATAAATAATAAGATTTTGTATTTTGTAAATAAAAATTTTTACAAAATTAGGTAATTTGTTTTAGTGATGAGTCAGATTAGTGTAGATAGGAACAAAGGAGTATAATACAATAGCACCAGAGGAGCACCTGAGGAAGAATAGATAATGACAGTATTCAATGAACAATAGATAAATAGATAAGAACAATGGAGCGCTAATGACGGTAGAGGACCTCACAGGATATCAATTAGATAAGAGTTAATTGGTCTGCACATCTCTGGAACCGTGCATCCTACGCAAAAATGGACCGCAGATTCGTCGCATCAGATCAGATCATAGCATGCCAGAACCTTTTTTTTAGGTTCGTGAGTCGACGAACGTTGTACTTGTACCACTTCTGACTCAGGGAGCCAGAACTGGTACTAACTAACTACTCGTTTATTTCGCAGTATTAATTTTAATAGATAGATAAATAACTCTTTATTGCATTTTAACAAAGTTATTACAATATCGGAAAACTTATGACTGCAAACGGTGGTCATATTGCATTAAGCGATTTCTGCCTGACTACCCGAACATAAAAAGATATTATTATTTTACATTTTGACGGATAAGTGCAACGTGCAATATTAAATAAACAGAAAAAAATATTAACATATATTAATAATATATACAATATTTAATGATTATAAAAATGTTATATTTATAAACATACTTATCATATATATACATAGATATATACATAAATATATACATTTATATGTATAATAATTTTAATTTAATATATTCAAGCATATACTGCAGAGAAAATTTAACAAAAAATCAGGTATATGTGAAAAGAGGAAATACATATAATTTATTATTATGACGGGAACTTCAAATAATACTCCTTAAGTAGTTTTTTTAAAAGACTGTAAAGATTGCGCTTTCTGAATGTTAAGTGGTAATGAATTCCAAAGTCGCGTTGCTAGTGAAGTAAATGATTTATTATGACATGAAGTTACGCTGTAAGGAGTATTTAAAGCCAAGCTATACACTGAACGCAAATTGCGGTTATGAAATTCATGTCGATAGTGGAATCGACATGAATTTCTTAACATGAATTTATTAGTAGTAGATAAGGTCACTAAGCGTCTGCCATATAATAGGATTATGTGAGGTCCAAAGAGCGGGGAAAACACAGTAATCCTCGAATACAGCAACCTCTTCTATCACCGGGATGGCGATTATATGTCCCAAGGAAGTGTTGAATTTATCATCCACAAGTCGTCAACAACGCTGTAAAGATTGAGAGTATGTCGACGAGGGTCGCGTACGTGATACTCAGAATCACCAAACATTATTCGCTTTGGAAAGCTACACTTAACGATTTTTGAAATGCGGGGGGGGGGGGTAACCCCATAAGGAAATGATGGAGGGCAAGGTCCTCCATGGCCGTAACTCGACCTATTAATTCTTTTACTTTAGTTTTACATAAATATATTTCTGTTAACAATTGTGAAAGACAGGTCTCCATGCGTAATGCGAATTGGTTGACATTATCGTGTAAACTTTGCTTTGTCTCTTGTGGTTCAATGAGAATATGAGCATAGTATTTACTTTCACTAAATTGTCTTTTTAAGAAATATTTGAGCTGTACCCAATCTTTAAATTCTTTGATGGAGCAAGCAATTTCCGCTATACCTTGGAACTGGCTAATTATGAACTTACATAAAATTTGTTTTTGAGGCTCTGTGACTAATTCATAACCATTATTACAATTAATAATAAAAAAATTACGGTCTTCCTACAACTGTCATACGATTAAACGAACTTGAATAAAGTGTTTAAATTCATCTCGGTCATTGCAGTAGTTACAACGCTGGCCTCGGTAACTCTTGAAACAACTAAGGTGGATTTTCAGGAGTCACCAACACCGGGCTATGGGAATTCAAAGGTTAAACTGGCCTCTTCCCCTTTCACCACCTTTGGCATAGTAAAATGTATATAAATCTAAAGAATACGCTACAAAAAAAAAACAACTACAAAAAGAAGACGCAATAATCACGATTATAAAATAAGTTGTTATATAGAATAACAAAAAAAAAACATGTTCATCATCATTATCATCAACATTACAGCCACTCACAAGTCCACTGCTGAACAAAGGCCTCCCCAAAGTTATGCCAAAAAGCACGGCCCTGAGCCACCTGCAACTATCAACTTCTAGCATGTCTTACCAGGTCGTCACTCCATCAAGTGAGGGGTCACCCTACACTTTGCCTACCAGTACGAGGCTGCCATTTGAGAAACTTTTTTCGCCAACGGTTGTCGGCTCTTCGAGCTATATGGCCAGCCCATTGCCACTTCTGCTCACTAATCCATTGGGCTATGTCGGTCACTCTGGTTCTACTGCGGATACTCTTATTTCCAAGTTTATCATGCAGCGAAACCCCGAGCATAGCCCTCTTCATAGCTTGCTGAGCGACTTTGAGCATCCTTATACGGCCAGCAGTGAAAGACCACGTCTCCGTTCCATAGGTCATCACTGGCAATACGCACTGGTTGTATAGTCTCGTTTTCAGGTTTTGCAGTATAGCTGACGATAAGATGTGTCGTAATATCCCGAATGCTGCCCAGAAACAGAAACAGAAACTTTTTTATTCAATGTAGATTATAACAATACCAATTGAAAGTCACTTTTTTAATTTACCACTGGTTCTCAAAAAAACCTCTGTCCTGGGAAGAACCAGCAAGAAACCCAGCGAGATTATTTTTTTTCCAATAATAGCTTACAATGATGTTTACAATTAACAACACAAGACAAATTAGAAATAGCTTGGTAGCGATAACCCTTCCCAGGGGTTATTATCATCCATAAATTCCTTATTATTATAATAACCCTTTTTATACAAACTTAGTTTAATAACATTTTTGAACTTTGAGAGACGAGTTGAATCCGTCGATTGACCTCTCGGTCGAACTTGTACTTACCTAATCGAACTACTTGTCACAGGTTTAAGTACTTGTAAACAACTTTGAGCTTAGTGCTCCCAACAACTACCGGCATAGGTGTGAAATAGGCATTAAACATGATCTTTGTTATGTCCATGTTCATCTTAAGACCTATCCGTTGGGAGACACTATTGAGGACATTGAGCTTAGTGCTTAGGTTCTCCAACAAATCTGTCATATGGACTGTATCGTCGGCAAATCGAAGGTGAGTGATGTACTCGCCATTGATGTTAATACAATATCCTTTTCAGCCCAGAAGCTGGAAAACATTGTGCAATGCAGAACTGAAGTGTTTCGGTGATATAACGTCACCCTGTCTTACATCTCTCAGCCGTTGGATAAGTTTCGTACTATGGTTCTGTACTCGGATAGCCATCATAGCCCTACTGTACAAACACTTCAGCACTTCGATATACCGACAGTCCACTTGGCAACGCTGAAGGTACTGTAGTACCGCACAAATTTCTACGGAATCAAAGGCTTTCTCATAGTCCACATACACCAGGAAACGTGGCAGATTGTACACTTCGGACTTCTGTACAATTTTCCGAAGTGTTTGTATGTGGTCTACGGTCCTAAAGCCTTTTCGGCAACCGGCTTGTTCGGGAGGCTAGGAGTCGTCAAATCTGCGTGCGAAACAATTCGTTATGACTTTCAAAGACAGCACGTAGACGTGGTTCAGAAGGGATACCGTTCTGTAGTTCTTCAAGTGAGTTTTGTCACCTTTCTCGAAGAAAAGGACCACCACGGTTCTGCTCCACGCCTCGGGAGTAGTGCCACCATGGAGGATGGAATCAAAGAGCTTCTGAAGGGATTCAAGTTTTGGTTTTCCACCCGCTTTCAGATGCTCCGCCTGAATTCCATCCTCGCCCGAGGATTTGCCGTTTGTAAGGTGCTGGAGAGCCATTTTAATCCCGCTCTGACTGACGTCCGGGATATCATTAGAATAGTGCCGAATAAGACTTGCTCTTGGATCGCTACTCTCACTTGCATGTGGCTCCAACGATGACGTGTACAACTGCGCAAAGAACCTCTCAATCTCACTAAAAATATCTGGTGTTCCAGAAACGATGCTCCCACATTTAGTCTTCAGCTTTGATATTTGGCTCTTTTAGCAGACAAATCTCTGATAAAGACTTTAGAGCTCCTTTTCCGCTCAATCGCTCCTTCAATACGAACTGTATTGAAGTTGCGTAAGTCCTGCCGCGTTCATTTGGAGATCTGTATGTTCAGTTGCCTGTATGCTGTCAAATCTGACAACTGCAGCCTCATCTCCCGTCTAACAGCCATGAGTATGATCGGAGAGTTTTTGTGTTTTTCTGCGGCGAGATCTTGTAGAACTTAGCTTCGACCGCATGGACTATTTCCTCTAGCTTGTCATTTATATTTTCCACTGCATTGCAGTCTTCTAGGCACTGAAAGCGGTTTTGTAACTCGAGCTGAAAGGTTTCGGTATTTTGGATATGAGCTCGAGGGGGACGGCACGATGACTTCGCGTGTAGGAACAGGCCCGTTATTTGAAGGAGCAACAGGAGGAACAGGCCCACCAGCAGGTGGAACAGGAACGCCGATTGGAAGAGCAGCTGCAGCGCGAACGTGAGGAACAGGCCCATCTGTTGCAAGAGCAACAGGAAGACGCACGGACAGGAGGAACAGGCCCATTGACAAAAAGAACAGGCCCATCGACGGGAAAAACATGCCCATCGTTTGGAAGAGCAGCTCAAACGTGATAAGGAAGAGCAGATGCTCCTCATGAAGGACATTTTTTTAGTTTATTTAAGGACCAGTAAAAAGCTTCAACAGAGGCTTAATAACTACAGTCTTAATCCTAAAATTTGAGTTTAGTGAAGCCAACACCACCAGCCTCAGATAATGATTTATAGGATAAACTACAAAAGTGAGAGATGTGAAGGAGGACTTACTACATGGTGGAGCGATGAGCCTAAGGCTACCGAAGTCTAGTTCCCCGGTCGAACCTTAAGCCTATTACGCGAGCTATTAACTAAAGTGGACTGTATATGCGATTGCTTCTACGCTTACGTAAAAGCGACTACTATAGCATGCGGTACAATGCACTCGCTCTTCCCTAAAACAAAACTATTATTTGCCAAATCTATGAAAGGAGTCCTGCTTGATTAGGAGAAAACAAAATTGGAGCGGATTAACACAATTAAACACAATTATACCAAGCAGGAAATATTATTAGGAATGTTCACTCACCGGGGTGGTTCTTCTATGCTGCTCAGGCACTATAGCTGCGACTTCTGGAACTTCTTCTGGGTATACTCTCTGCCTTTCTTGTCCGATGACGCGTCGGAAGAGAGTGCGGTGCGCGACTATTTCTCACACGAGGTGAGGCGGGTTTCCTGGAGCTCGACTGCTTCCAGGCTAAAGCGGTTCTACTAGTGGTGTGGTTCCAACGACGAGCGCGGTGGGAAGAGAGGTGTGGTTCCAATGACAAGCGCGGCGGGAAGAGAGGTGTGGTTCCAATGACGAGCGCGGCGGGAAGAGAGGTGTGGTTCCAATGACGAGCGTGGTGGGAAGAGGGCGCGCGTCGGTCGCGCGTGTCTTTTATTCCTTCGGTTGCGATGATTACGTGATATTCTAGAATCGTCTTCTTGACCCTCCCAGCCCACCACCCGGATATGTCGATAAGAGGGTATGAATGATATAGTTTGGAAAGGATAAACGATTTGGCAAATCACTACCGTCAAAATAAAATACGAATGGTTTTTCCGCGCAACCACTACATAAAATGCAATATTATAAAAGGAAATAAACTGTTTACATTTTAGTTTTGAATTCCAAAAATTATATAATTTAAATTATGTTTTGATTTATTTTGTTTAGTTTTTAGTTAACACGACTCATAAGCTTATTAATCACTTTTCTTCTATAGCAGTCAGCACTGTTATTAAAAATGTCAATGTCCAAAAAGTGATTAATATAATTTTGCATTAAGCGATACAACGGCGCTCTTTTGCCAGCATTGGTTCTACACAAGGGAAGGGCAAATGTTTGACGGGAGCATGTTGATCTTACACGTGATCGAGTAGGTACACGATATCGCAATTTATTTGTTACAGGAATGCAATCATATCTATTATGGCAAAGGTCAAATAATAACATTGCTACTACTACTGCTTGTTGTCGTCTGGTACTGTCAATGGTACTGCCGAGGTCACAAATAGAATGTACTTTTTCAATAGTAGAGCTGCACAGGGAATATGATTGTTGATTAAAATTAATTTTCTTAGTGACAGTTAACATTTTGCACTTATTAATACTAAGACTTAATTTATTTTTTATAGCGGAAGTTTAAAATGCCAATCTTGATCTTTCTATCAACAGCGCCATCTAGTATCGAACAGAAGAATTAAGCTTTCTAGAAGGGTCCACTTTCGAACTTTCTGAACTTAGTCGGTCGGGACCCGTATTTGCTGGAATATTCTGGATGTTTTGGTAGAAGAGCCCTATATAAAGCCGTTGATAGCCACGATCGGGGCAGTATTGAATTAGGCGATACAAGAGAAGCTTCGGAGCGGAATAAAGTGAATCGGTGTGATTAATTATTAGTGTCTTTTAAGTTTTAATTGGTGTTCGGTAATTAAAGTGTTGATTTTGGCAATTCAATCGGCTGTTTTTATTGTCACGAACCCTAAGCTCGTATCAATATTAGAACAGAGTACTCTTTTCTTGAAGGTCCCTTATTCGTATCGGTCGATAGTTGTGCGGGGAAGAACCCTTCTTGTAAATAGCACAGTGGTAGACTGCCGATCATCCGGATGGTATCTCGAGTCCTCTCGAGCAGCTGAAATATATCCGAAAAATTCCTCTTTGCAGCGCCAGTCAGTTAAAAGAATCAGAAATTGCTCGGTCGCTGACGTCGCCGAAGAAGCTCGCACTACCCAATAAATATTGGCACGGCCGGTATAGAAATTATCACCAGTGTTATCGTCCTCATAGCAATGACTATTACCGGTTAACAACTTATCATTAATATGCAGAAGAAACAGCACTCACACTGCGGGATGTTGGCTTTGTTTTCCTCCCGTCATCGAGAGTCGAGTATGACGCAAAACAAAAGCCTAGAAGATCAGCTTTCTCTTTTGGTGCGTGGTCCAGTGAGTCATGCTCCTTGCGCAGAGATTTCCTTGGACAACCATGGTGAGAGACCAGCATTATACGTTATAGAGCCATGCAGCAGTTATATTAGTTGTATAGTTGTAGCAATGGTGGTAGCGAATGGTTTGGCTCGACTGGGGCAGGACCACAACGTCATCATCATTATCATTACAGACCTTCACAAGTCCACTGCTGAACATAGGCCTCTCCCAAGTAATGCTACAAAGCACGGTCCTGAACCAACTGCATCCATCGACTTCCTGTATATCTTACCAGGTCATCACTCTCTCTCATGGGGGCTCGCCCTACACTACACCTACCGGTACGAGGCTGCCACTCAAGAAGCTTTTTTCCCCATCGGTTTTCTATGGCCGGCACATTGCTACTTTAGCTTACTAATCCGTTGGACAATGCGATCACTTTGGTTCTACTGCGGATATCCTCATTTCTGAGTCTATCACGCAAAGACACTCCAAGCATAGCCCTCTCCATAGCTCGCTGAGCGACCTTGAGCGTCCTCATACGGCCAGCGGTGAAGGACCACGTGTCAGATCCGTAAGTCATCACTGGCAACACGCACTGGTTGTAAAGTCTAGTTTTCAGAGGTTGAGGTATACCTGACGAGAAGATGCGTCGTAATTTCCTGACCGCTGCCCAGCCGAGTTGATTCCGTCGATTGACCTCTCGGTCGAAGTTGGACTTACCTAGTTGGAATATTTGTCCCAAGTAAACGAACTCGTCAACAACTTCGAGCATAGTGCTCCCAACAACTACCGGCATAGGTGTGACATGGACATTATACATGATCTTTGTTTTGTCCATGTTCATATTAAGCTTATCCTATTCGTTAAGAGACACTATTGAGGTCATTTAACATAGTGTTTAGGTCCTCGAGCGATTCTGCCATAAGGACTATATCGTCGGCAATTCGAAGGTGAGTGATGTACTCGCCATTGATGTTAATACCGTATCCTTTCCAGTCCAGTAGCTGAAAACGTCTTCCAATGCATGTTGAAGAGTTTCGTGGATATAAAGTCACACTGTCTTACTCCTCTCTGCAGTAAGATAGGTTTCGAACTCTGGTTCTAAACTCGGAAAGCCATCGTACTGTACCTACTGTACGAACACTTCAGCACTTCAATATACCGACAGTAAACTTGGCACCGCTAATGGGACTGTAGCACCGCCCAAATTGCGACGGAATCAAAGGCTTTCTCATAGTCCACATACGCTAGACAAAGTGGCAGATTGTACTCTTCGGTCTTCTGTACAATCTACCGCAGGGTATGTATGTGGTCTATGGTACTAAAGTCTTTTCGGAAACCGGCTTGTTTGGGAGACTGGAAAGTTGGCGTCTGCTTGCGAGACGATTCGTTGTGACTCTCGAAAACAGCGCGTAGACGCGGCTCAGAAGGAAATCGGTCTGTAGTTCCTCAAGAGAGCGTTGCCGCCTTTCTTATAGAACAAGACTACCGCACTTCTGCTCCATGTCTCCGGAGTAGTGCCACCATGGAGGACGGAATTGAAGAGCTTCAGAAGAACTTCGAGTACCGGTCTTCCACCCACTTTCAGAAGCTCCGCTGTAATTCCGTCTTCGCCTAGGGACCTGCCGTTTTTAAGGCGCTGGAGAGCCATTTTAATGTCGCTCAGATTGACGTACGGGATATCATCGGGTTAGTGTCGGATAAGAATTGCTCTTGGATCGTTACTCACACTTGCGTGTGGCTACAACGATAATGTGTACAGCTGGCCATACCCCTCAATCTCACTCAGAATTTCAGGTGTCCCGGAAACGATGTTGCCACACTCGGTCTTCAGCTTTGACAGTTGGGTCTTTCTGGCGGACAGATCTCTGGCGAAGACTTTGAAGTTTTAATACGAGCAGTATTAAAGTTGCGCAAGTCTCGCTGCATGCATTTGGAGATCTGTCTGTTTAGTTGCCTGTATGCTGTCAAATCTGTTGACGATTGCAGCCTCATCTCCCTTCTAACAGCCACGAGAAGAGAGTGATCGGAGAGATTTTGTGTTCTTCTGCGGCGGGTCTTGCAGAACTTAGCTCCGTCCGCATGGACAGTTTCCACGGGCTTGTCATTCATATCGTCTACTGCATTGCAATCTTCAGAGCAATGAAAACGGCTTTGTTACTCGAGCTGAAAGGTTTCGGGATTTTGGATCAGAGCAAGAGGGGACGGAGCGTTGACTTCATTAGTGAGACCTCTTCAACTTAACGTTTAGATTCAGTGTGCCTCTAAGTATTTGGTGATCGCTGCCAGTTTTCACCCTTGCGATCACTGAGACATCACTGAACAGTTGGCATCTGGTCGTCATAATGAAGTCAATCTCATTTTTTGTCGGACCGTCGTGGCTCGACCAGGTTCACTTCCTGTGGGGCCACTTCTGGAAGAAAGAGTTCATCATAACGAGTCCCTCTTTCGCCATAAAGTCGGCCAGCTGCTGGCTCCTACGGTTCCGTTGCTCTAGTCCTAATTTCCTCACCTTCAGCTCACCGTTCTTTCTTGTGCCCATTTTTGCATTGAAGTCTCCCATTAACACCGTATAGTGAGTTTTGTAGGAATGCATGGCTCTGGAAATATCCTCATACATTTCTTCCACCTCTTCATCGGGATGTTCCGACGTTAGCGCGTAAACCTATATGACCTTCAGCGAATACCGTTTGGTGATTCTGAGTATAAGGTACGCAACCCTCGTCGATACATTCCCAATCTTTAAAACGTTGTTAACTAGAGACTTGTGGACGATAAATCCAACATCTCCTTTGGACAGATGGTCGCCCTCCCGGTGATAGAACAAGTTTCCGGATTTGAGAATCACCTTGTCCTCCCCTCTCTTTGGATCTCGGTTAATCCTATAATATTCCAGTGCAACTTGTCTATCTCTTCTTCCAGCTCCAGGATCTTCTTGTCAGTCCTCAGGGTGCGTGCGTTAAATGTTGCAAGGTCGAGTCGTAGTAGGTGGCAACCGAACCTCCACAGGAGATTCTTAGCACCCCCTGCTCCGCCGTTAGCATGGTCGCCACCGTAATCAGAAATAGCGGAGCCACCGGGGACTGAAGGCCGTCTATTTGTGTAATTCTCCATGAGGAGTATATTGCCATAGTTGCTACGCTTGGCGAGTGGGTTGGTTACCGCAGTTTTTTTGTTGTACAGTTGCTGTTATCAGGAAGATGCTGCTGCCCATCTCCTGCCTGTTTTCCTCTGTCACCTTTTATGACACCTACGGGATGATATGGGGTAGTGGATATTCTTAACCGCCACTACAAGGTGCCACTACACGGCAGGACACTCTCACATAATATCAGTATAAAATAGTAGCTTAATGCCGTTGTGTTTCGTATGGTGAGTGTTGAGAACCAGAGACCCTTTTTACTGGAAACGAGGTATTCCATGTTAGTCCTGACCGGTGACAACGCATCTGCATTTTGATTCGTAATCGATGATAGATGTAGATGTCTATGGGCTACAGCAACCGCTTACCATCAGGTGGACTGTGTGCTCGTTTGTTACCCTATCCTACAAAAAAATGCAAGAGTTTCCGAAGGAAGGCGAACCAATTTTTGGCCAGCTTTGCCAATGTGCTCGTACTTTACCCTGAGAAAAAACCTTGAAGGACCCATGGGAGAAATTATACTTATTTTTAAGATTGCTAGTGTTTACATTCCGAGTTGCTGCGTAATGTAATCTTACAGAAGTGATCAAACCAAAAATGAGATCTGCCTGCGATGGGTCCTACAGATGATGGAATAAAAACTTCCATTCCTTGTAGAAGCAAACCCACTCCCATTATTAAAATGCAAGGAAAGACCACAACCCGTCCCAATTCGCCAACCTGTAATATTAAACACGGTACCAGCGTGCAGAACGCAACCGCGATGGGAGCGTTAGTGGCACCACATTTCGTATTAAGCAATGATCCCAAGGGCCGAGAGGGAAACCTGATATCCGTCTACATGAGAAGTGTACTGGCACGAGGTACGAAGAGGTGTACTGATTTATACTCCTTGTAGGACAAGTAAGAAATGTCAGCCGGAGAGGACACCTCCGTCTCAGTCAAAAAGTGCAAGATCGGCTTTGCCGTCTACAGTTGATAGTGAACAGCGTTAAGGTTCGAGTGAAGTCATTTGATGTTGCAGAAGTCCACGGTTAGTGTAGCAGGAGTCGCCATGGTTTTATCGCTCCGTTTGCCTCGTGCAGTGTTAGTAGTGACCAGTATCCCCATCACAATATGCGGGAGAGCCTGAGCACCAACGCTCAGGTAAAAAAGTGTAGCTTGGACATGGATGCTCAGAGAGGTATTCTCTTTTACCAGGGTTGCTGGTAACCTCCTGGGGTAGTCTTTTATTTTTGAATGCTGCTACCATCATTAAAGAGGTAGGGTGCGGATGGTGTTTGGCTTTGGCCACCTGCACTAACCAAGTGAAGAGCTGGTCCATCCGTGCAACAGTCAAAGCAAGCGTGGCCTATATGGCGAAATCTCTTCTATGATTTAATTAATGTAGGAGACCTATATTTAGTAGATGACTTTTATTGGCTACAGGGGATCCATAATGTTAAAAATTTGTCGTAAGGGTTAGAACAGACCTCACTGGGCTACGAATTTCACTTGTCATCAAGAAGATTGTTGGAGATTGTTGTTTGAATTGTTATTATAATCGTCTCAATAAATTTATTTCTAGAGTAATTTATAAAATAACAGTACGTGTAATATTTCGTAACTAGCTCTAAATATATTTTAAACAGAAAACAGTTACAACTAACAAGTAACGTTTTAAAACGTTTGAAAATGCTTGTTGCATTTGACAGTGGCGATGATTAAAATCAAACATTAGCTTGTTATGTCGCCTTCAAAGCGATTTAAAATTGCGTTTGAACAAACTCATTTATAGAAATATATTTAAATTACTTTTCATAATAATAAATGAAAATACAATTAAATTTAATATAAATTACTGTATCCGATATAGTTACAGCCTTTAAAGTGTCTGCTTCTCAATATATGCCTCCCTCGTATTGTTATAGATTACCTTTTGGTTGTTATGAAAATGACGTTGCTACGCAACTCCCGGTTTGTTTTTAAATAATCATAGGCTTCAAGGGCGACATTCCTCCTCGATTTTAGTTTACATATATTATTTCGGGTCTGCAAAACGGTGAAAATTCCTAGTATATTATTTTAAAAAATAGTAAGAAAAAGAATACATTCACTTCAAAACCTTGAGAACTATGTACATAAACGTGACCTATTAAAAAGTGATATTTACTAATACTTATAAAAGGCTTATGAAAACGTAACATAATTGGGGTCTGATTATTCTAGTTAGGTTCAATACTGCGACCAAATTTTGTAAAGTACTTGTAATTATTGTCAAAGCCTGTTTTAGAAGGTTTGCTTAATATATTACATGAGCGAAATAACATGAGTATTCAACCGTTAAGGGATTGATTTAATTTATGTGCCGTTAATTTCTTTGTTAAATATAAGTCACTTTCATCTATTGTTATAATTTAATAAAGTAAAATAATTAAAATAATTTCTAAAATTAGAATTTAATTCAGTATGGAATCACAGAAAAATATTTGTTAGCTTTCCTAGTCATTCGAATTTTTAATCCACTATAGTAAAATACCATAAATCATACCGTATGTAAAAAAAACAACCATACTAACCGATATATATACAATGGATCTACTTCTATCCTTCACAATTAGCTGCCGTGGGAAAATTTTTGTCTCAGACATGTTAATTTACAAGTACAAGCTTAACTGTGAATATGGGCTCCCATAAATAGAACAAAAAATCCTTAAAATCCACGTAAAAGAATATATCGCTTACCTATATGAAGCTCCGATGCTCCGTCAAGTCTGTAAATAGTATGTCAAAAGGTTCAGGATCGTCCATAACATTATATCAGATTTGATAGACCACAAATCTTCGCACAAGAACACTGATTTTTAGTAAATTCCGCAAAATTTTATTCTATGTGGGGCTGTAGTATTTGCGTAAATATAATTAATAAATAAAAATTATGTGAAAATCGCGTAAGCTCGGAATATTGTAGCAGTTGTAGGGCATACAAATACTTGTTTAATCAAATCCGCATCCCGTATAGCATCATAGGAAAATGCCTAAACTAAGACCTACCAAGCTTTCGTAGAGTTAGTTACTTAATTCGTTTTTTTGTGGGATAGGGTGACAAACTAGCACACAATCCACCTGGTTAAGTGGTTGCTGCGGCCCATAGACATCTACATCTATCCTCGATTACAAATGAAAATGCAGATGCGTTGTCACGCGTGAGGACTAAGAAAGAATACCTCGTTTCCAGTAAAAAGGGTCACCTGTTCTCTACACTCACCATACAAAACACAGAAGCATTAAGCTACTATTTTATGCTGGTATTCTGTGAGAGCTTGGTCCTTCCCCGGTAGAGCCGACACATTCGTGCTACAACTATATATGCATGGCTCTATCACGTATAAAAAAAACTACCAAACGAGCATACAAATGACCTAATAGGAAGTGGATTTTGTGACGCACTATGATCGATTAAAAATATAAATCCAGATGTTTTGTCACTCCTTAAGATCAGAATTAGTATGTAATATATCTTTACTATTAAAAATGGTCTCCTGTTCTTTTTAATTAACGTAACATATAAGCTTGGATTCAGAAATTTGGCGAAATTTTACCCCTGTGGCTGGAAAATCACGTGAAATAATTAGTTCTGCGACGACATCACTTATTAAGGTACATTCAAAAAATTGAATCCACCCTAATTCACCTTAAGTTAGAAAGACAAAACATTTACTGAAATTTAGAAAGCAAGGAATCATGCCCACTTTCTATACATTTTGGTAACGCCAGTTAACAATCTACTTTATCAACATTACATTACATATCGCATTGAGTTCGTCCTAAGTTATATCTACTTTATCAACATGACTAGTGCATATTTTTTGTTTCCTTCCTTCCTTCCCTTTCCTACCGCACGCGCTGCCGCCGAGGTGAAAAAGAGGATCTTGGCGCGCGTCATTATACTAAGTGATGTTACGCCATCCGCAGCGCACGGCCACCCGTCGCGTCTTATATATATTAACCGCAAACCGCGCAGGATGAACATTGAGTTCTCCTGTTTATGTTTAATATTCACCGCATCAGACATTGTGTCTTTGTAACTCTTAAAAGTGTGAGACGCCCCCGTAAGGGCAAAGGTGGAGACTGTGGGACTTCACGAGACTGTTCCGAGAGTGCGTGTGCGCCGAACCACGTGGCGAGCTAGCTGTATAGCAGACACTCCAGGAGGAAGGCGCGGCAGCCCTCATCAGGTCAGTGCGTGCTATCCCACCTATTTATTTTCCCCTTTGCCGTATGCACCAAAATTACAGTCCACTAAATCTTTATCGAAGATACCTTAAGTTACTGGCGTCTCCATTTTTAATGGTCCTTCGAGCCGGATTGACCTTGACTTTCCGCCCTTATTAGATCGTTATCGTAATAAGCGTTTATATAATTAATTATTTATATTTTAATCCGACTTCGGATTAACCCCGCCCTTATTAGAACACTAGAATAGGTCCTAATAGGTGACATTCATAGTAATTTTAAAACTATATTCATAGAATGAATAAGCATATAATTATCTATATAAATTATTTGTTGTATGTTCACATCACGTCATCAACTTTTAACTACATCTATAGATTATACTGTTAAATTACATTTATCATTTGCACATATATTTAAGCATTATATTCGTTGTAAATAACTTCATAATTATTATAAAAGTTGACAATTAAAGTTCATCGTTAACAAAACTAATATTTAATAATTCAACCGCGTAGCGAGGTCGCTTACTGACTACCCGCTTATAATTATATTATTATTGCCGCATAACTTAAGTTGTAATGCCGCCTAAAAAACAAATAGCATCGAATAATAGCGATTCCTCGGATAATGAGGGCACACCTGATGCTGAGTTGGTTTTATTGTTAGCTAAACGAGATGCTTTATTTGAAATAGTGCGAAAAATATATGATATGTCCTCGGACATCCTCACAAACACTTCCACGATGGAGCGTTTTCTTGATGGAAGTTCTAATATTAATGCTTTACGTATTGAGTTTAAACAGGTCTTAGATAATTATAATTCACATTTATTAAAAATAAACCCTATTGCTAAACCTGATTATAACAGCCTCATTGCGTTTGAGTCTCTTTGCGGTAGAATAAATAGGCTTTATTTACAATATTCGCAATCTAATTTACAAAGTACTAGTACACCATCTAAAGCCAGATTCACACTTCCGCCTATCGAACTTATGCCATTTTCGGGTGACATTCGCTCATGGCCTTTATTTTATGCTAGCTTTAAATCAACCGTCCATGACAACACATCGCTTACCGACGCTGAAAAGTTATACTATTTGCTAGGTAAACTAACGGGCAAAGCCCTATCTGTATGCTCAGGTATAACTCCTTGCGCTGAAAATTATAAAATTTTATTGCAAGCACTCGTTGACAAATATGAAGACCGGCGTATGCTAGCATCTACATATATTAATCAGATGTTCGAATTTAAGCCATTGCAATCGGCCACCGCAAATAATTTTGATTTATTTACTGATAACTTTATAAGTGCAGTGCGCGCTTTACAAAACTTAAAGTTAGATAATCTCGCGGACTTAATTGTTCTTCATATCGCGCTTAAGAAGCTGGACCCGGATACCATTCGCTCTTTCGAATATAGTCATAACTCGATGGTACCTAACTTTGATGATTTAGTAAATTTTATTAAGACCCGCTCCAAAGTTTTGCAATGCACCGATTCTAGTACAAATTCTAATAGCGCACCAAACAATCGACGAGGTAACGGTAATAATCGTCGCTGTAATAATACTTCGTCGCCGAAGTATCAGGCGTACGTAAGCACGACGACTACTTACTCAAAGTGTCTGTGCGATAATATTGTGCATCAACACCTATTTAAGTGTGCAGACTTTGATAAAATGACGCCGCAGGAACGATTTAAATGCGTAAAGAGTAACAATGCATGTGTGAATTGTCTCAGTTTAAGTCATCGAGTGTCTAGTTGCTCTTCAAATTATGGTTGTCGAGTTTGTAAATTTAAACATCACACATTGTTGCACTTCCACCGCAGAAGCGATAATGCTTCCCCTGCGCTGGCGCGTTCTCCACCGCTTCAGCCAGTTACACTGAAGTCTACAACCCCCGCGCCCGCACACTCGCCACCCCTCACCGCAGGTGCGCGTTCAGACGTCGCGCTGTGTACTTCGTTCAAGAATGTTTCTCAACGTTCACCGCCTCCCGCGCGCGCAAGTCGTTCGCAGAGAACTGTTTTATTATCAACCGCTCAAGTATTTGCTTACGATGCTAAGGGAGAGAAACAAATTATTCGTATATTATTAGACTCCGCGGCTCAAAGCCATTTTATGACTAAAGAGTGCTGTCATCGTTTAGGCGTTCAACAACACGATACTGAATGTACTGTAGTAAAGGGATTCGGTGGAGTTGAAAAAATTGTAAAATCGAAATCGATTGATATAAAAATTTGCTCACGATTCGACTCGAATATTAACTTCAATATTTCAACGCTAGTTGTTGATCAAATCACCGACCTTTTGCCCACTGCTGTGGTAGACACATCTGTCTTATCACACTTCCATGGCATAAGACTCGCTGATGAATGTTATAGCATGCCTAATAAAATTGATGTTTTGATAGGCGCATCCCTTTTCCCGTACTTACTGTGTCCAGACGTAATTTATTCGTCTAACGACTTGTCCGGGCCCTCAGCTTTGAGTACGGTATTTGGTTACGTTATTATGGGCTCAGTGCCGACACTTCAGGTAAATCATTCTTTAACGTGCTGCTCAGTTCTAGAGTCTCCTATCGTTGACAAATTAGTGCAACGATTTTGGGAGCTTGAACATCCACCCTCCGCACCGCCCATTCAGTGTCTTTCAGACATTGAATGTGAAGAGTTTTATAAATCTACGACATCCCGCGATCCTTTTACTGGTAGATATATTGTTGGCCTGCCATTTAAAGATGACGTTTACTCTCTCGGAGATTCTTATGAAACCTCTCGACGACGATTCATGTGCTTGGAGAGGAAACTTCAAGCCTCGCCTACATTAAGGTTAGCATATGATGACGTCATAAAGGAATACTTAGCTAAAAATTATATATCCCCCGCACCGCCGTATGACTCTCATGAACCCGCTCCAATATATGTCATACCGCATCATGGAGTCTTACGCGAAGATAAGAAGTCAACGCGTCTGCGCATCGTCCTGGATGCTAGCAGTAAGACTAGCACTGGGCGATCATTAAATGATATTCTGCATTCAGGACCAAATTTGCAAGGCGACTTGTTCAATATAATTTTAACTTTCCGCTTACATCCAATCGCTATGACAGCCGACTGTCGCCAACAATTTCTGCAAATAGTTGTTCGCGATTCTGATCGTCGTTACCAATGCTTCCTATACCGCTTCCGTCCACAAGACCCACTTGTGTTATACCACTTCAATCGCGTGTGCTTCGGTTCAACTTCGAGTCCATACCATGCATTGCGCACGGTAAGACAGCTCATTGATGACGACGGCGAAAAGTATCCGCTTGCGAGTCGTATCGCATTTACTTCGCTATATACGGACGACATCGCGTTCTCTATGCCCAGTGAATCCGAGGCCAGTGAGACCTCTCGGCAGCTGATAGACTTATTCAAGGGTGCCCAATGGGACCTGATAAAATGGCATAGCAACCGTCGATCTGTTTTAGATGACCTCCCTACTTCCCATAAAATTACAGGAGAAGTAGAGTTCGATAAATCAATGCCACATAAAATACTAGGCTTGCATTGGTCTACCGATAGTGACGCCTTTTATTTTAAGATATCTGTTCCCGCTGATGTGACGTGCACTAAGCGCGCCATCTTATCTACTGTCGCTCGCCTGTGGGACATAATGGGTTTCGTTGCTCCCACAGTCGCGTACGCCAAATTGTTAATAAAGCAGCTTTGGCAACTTAATTTAGATTGGGACGACATACCACCACCGCCAATTATTAAGATGTGGAGGCAATTCTGTGCTGAATTACCAGCTCTTAATGATTTACGTATCCCGCGACATGTTGGTGTATCCAAAAACTGTACTGCGTCACTCCTGGGGTTTTCCGACGCCAGCGAGCACGCATACGGTGCCGTAGTCTACATACATGTAAAGAGCGTCAATGGTAACACCGTCCAGTTGATTTGTGCAAAGACTAAAGTCGCACCGACGAAACCACTATCTATTGCACGCCTTGAGCTTTGTGGAGCGGTTTTACTCTCAAAATTGCTTCGCAGAGTACTCGACAATTATTCTCTTGACCTTGAAATATCAGTCTATGCCTTTGTAGATTCAAAAGTAGCTCTGTACTGGATAAAGAGTTCGCCACACAAGTGGCAGACCTTTGTTGCAAACCGCGTTGTTCAGATAACCGACAATATTCGCGCTGATAACTTTTATCATGTCGCAGGTACTGAGAATCCCGCTGACATACTTTCACGTGGCGTTACGCCAAATAAATTAGTTTCAAACCCCCTGTGGCTCCATGGGCCTCAGTGGACTTCGTTAGATCCATCTCAATGGCCTCTTCGTACTTTAGACAATGAGGTTATTGCAAATATGCCTGAGAAGAAGATTTTGTCGCACACTGTGTGCACATCCGTCTGTAATTCTGCGATTTATGAGCTCGCACTCCGCATCTCTTCTTGGAGTAAACTTCTACGTATAATTGCGTACGTGTGTAAGTTTGCTAAATTATTGCCCCGCCGCAACACTACTGTAGTGACTGCTGATGATCTCAGTTTCTCTGAGGTTATAATCCTCCGCGCCCTGCAAAAACAGCATTTTGCACTGGAATATTTAAATATTGAAGGTAACAAACCTTGCTCGCCCGCTTTCAATCGTTTAAGGCCTTTTATTGAGAATGGTTTAATCCGCATTGGTGGTCGTCTTTCGAACTCCGCATTAGATTACACGCAAAAAGATCCAATTATACTCCCGCGCAGTGATCATGTAGTGAACATGATCATTGACTATTATCATATTAAAAATTTACACGCTGGGCCTGAATTGTTATTGTCATTGCTCCGTCAAAAATTTTGGATCCTTTCAGCACGCCGCATCGTGAGAACTACTAAGGGAACATATCTCCGTCCTGTTGCTCGTATTTGCCCTCTCCCAAGACAATAAATCACGATTATTTTGATTGTAATTATTTATCTAAATTAGGAATTAAGTTTATATTTATATATATTAAAAAAGTATTAAACCGCAATATTATATTTATGTATACATTTTCTCGCTTACCAAGTAAGGTTAGTAGATGAGACATGCGCATTGAGCGCATCCTCTCACTTTATATACCGCTTATTTATTTGTTTTCCTTTTACTTTTATATTACGGTTGTCTTTTAAAGGTGACCCTTTAAGGGCGGGAGGAAATGGTAACGCCAGTTAACAATCTACTTTATCAACATTACATTACATATCGCATTGAGTTCGTCCTAAGTTATATCTACTTTATCAACATGACTAGTGCATATTTTTTGTTTCCTTCCTTCCTTCCCTTTCCTACCGCACGCGCTGCCGCCGAGGTGAAAAAGAGGATCTCGGCGCGCGTCATTATACTAAGTGATATTACGCCATCCGCAGCGCACGGCCACCCGTCGCGTCTTATATATATTAACCGCAAACCGCGCAGGATGAACATTGAGTTCTCCTGTTTATGTTTAATATTCACCGCATCAGACATTGTGTCTTTGTAACTCATAAAAGTGTGAGACGCCCCCGTAAGGGCAAAGGTGGAGAGTGTGGGACTTCACGAGACTGTTCCGAGAGTGCGTGTGCGCCGAACCACGTGGCGAGCTAGCTGTATAGCAGACACTCCAGGAGGAAGGCGCGGCAGCCCTCATCAGGTCAGTGCGTGCTATCCCACCTATTTATTTTCCCCTTTGCCGTATGCACCAAAATTACAGTCCACTAAATCTTTATCGAAGATACCTTAAGTTACTGTCGTCTCCACATTTAAAAACGTGAAAGTTTATGTATAATTATAAGATATAGTGGAAAAACTACATGTAAGCTTAGAAAATAATATCATATAGTAATTTTTACGATTTGAACGCTACGAATCCCAAAAAATATTAATGTTTTTAGGTTAGGATTTGGGGTAACCAAATAGGTAATAAAGAAATAAATGTGCTATAACTTATAATTAACGCTCGAAGTTAAGATAGCAACAGTTATGGTCTAAAACATCTTTTTTTACTTTGTGAATTTCTTGAAACCATAAATTGATTGTCACCATTGAGTGTCACCATAAATTGAGTGAGCACTATCTGCTCTTTCTTCAGCACATGTAAATAATTACTAACTACATTTAGTTCATCTTGTATTGTCAAAATGATCATTTATGGACCCAACACATTTCATTGGCCTATGGTACATACTAACATACATACCTGATGAACAAAATGGGAAAAACAAATAAAAACTATGTTAAAGTTGAATGGTTTATTAATTATCATCATTTTCACTTAAATCTCTTACCACTACGTCATCCAGAAATTCTGCTGGAGCAGAAATATTTTCTTGATACCTAGCCCATCCAAGGTACCACACTAACGTTATAACGTGAGCGCAACATCCAATGGTTCGTCGACCGACCAAACAATTACAACAATATTCGACTATAGCAGCTCTGCCAGACACATTATTATCTATTAAAATATAGACACAATATTGTTTTCTTGAAATATGTCTGGACTAAATTTTTCATCTTATCAATGTTCTATCACTACTTCCTCTGAGATTATATTGAGAAAAATCTTGTGTATCCCTACATATTTCTATTCTATATGATCAATGAAATCGAATATGTTCCCCGTAATACGATCTGGCTTTCCTTATCTGGTAAGTGCCTAGAGCAAATAGTATTAATTAACTATAACTTAATCTAGGAAACATAAATAAATTATCTCGGTCAGCTGTTATACTTTGAAAAACAGTTGACCTTCTATTCATATTTAGCTCCTCAACCAGTAGGGCTAAATTATTTTCAAAATTAATTCTCTCTTTAATTATTGCAACTATTTCATTAGAATCATCTCTATCACGACGACGAACACCAAATGTTACTTGGCACTGATTTGTGAAAATAGTTTTGCCTCAAGAGCTTAAAGTCTCTTTTAAAATGTCCATTTACTGCCTCAATTACGCAGCGGCATATTGTTACACAGCGACTCCGGTTGGCCTGCTGTGTTGTTAATTGGTGTTCGCCTTCCAATAGAGAATCAGGCATATATGGCCGATAATTACAACCTTCTAGCATTCTTATAGAATTCCGGAAACCCTATCCAATATGAACACATCATTATCTTGAAAATATAATCTAAGAGAAGAGTTTTCATTATCAAAAAGGAAAATCATTATGCTAGCATCGGACGTGGTAGCCTTGTATGGATCGTAACAATCTAAGATGTAACCATCACGTACCATGAATAAAAATGGCTTTAATACATTTTTATATTTATGTAATGAATATGTATCTTTTTGAAAGGAGTAATTGGAACTTTTATTTATATTTAAGTAAGTCCCATCGCAAATAATTATAGTATTTGTATAGTTTTCATTGAATATACCATTTGGTATTGTAAGGTTATGATCCATTAGACTTTCTCTCGATATGTGATTAATACCCAGGTGCATAGGTACAAAATCATGAACCAGGATTTCCCTGCATTTGTACATTAGTCGCTCTAATGTGCTACGCGGTACATCTAACAATGTAGACAACCGAACATCTGAGTCGCCAGTCCTCATTTTAATTTACAATGCAGCTAATCCCAAAATGTCTTTGTGTGTTCCTTGTATCCGAGGAACTTCATTAAGAAGGGTGAAAAAGTCGTGTTTGGACTTTCCTGTCCAAAAGAAGAATATGTTATCCTCAATTTCTTGAATGGCTTCTACATTTGTGAAATTAAGGTAGGGCTTGAAAGCATTAATAAACGAAAAAATATGTTCTACTTGCTGTGCAGTAAATATATTCATGCAATAATTCGAATCATACAGATTACTCCACTCGTTACTTAGTCTATGTTCCGTATAGACACCGCTGTGCACCGGAATATAATATTTATATGAACTGACTATTGTTGCTCTACATGAATCTGCCATATTGTGCAGATTAATATTAGTACATTGAGGGAAAAGGCAGTGAAAAGCAGTATTTGCTGCCCGTCTTTTCCAATGTTATGTTGCTAGATACAACTTTAGAAGGTACTTCTAGACTTTCATGAACTGGATGAGAATTGATTGGGAGTCACGTATTTCAAGATCAACTTCTCTAGTTGTAGACACTCGGCGAGCTTCATCAACTTAGTCAATACGAGTACCCATGGCGCTTCACGCTTACACTTCATTCAGCATGAATGGCATATCCTATAAGTGCTAGTGTTAATATATACATATATATATATATATATATATATATATATATATTAATAAACACTAGCAGGACTGGAGAAACAGTTAAACTAAAAAGGCGTTCAAGGGTCATTCGACCTATCATTGCTACCTAGTCTCTAATTATTAGTAGATTTATATAAGTTACACGCTTTATTGGTTTTATTTTAATAGTGAGTTTGATAGAAATCATACCTCTTTCTGAACTCAGCAGCTGGCATTTCTGAGGCTATAAAATATTGCAGTAAAGTCTTATAGTTCCTAAAAGATAGCTTAATCTCTGCGACAGCTGTCAGTAAAATCACGCCTATGAAGTCCTGAATTTCTTAGTAGTACTGAGAGTACCTGTCAATGTCATACATTATGGGCATGCCGACTTAATTAGTGCATGCCAATAAAGTATGACATTGACAGGTACTGTCTGTACTACTAAGAAATTCAGGACTTCAAAGGCGTGATTTTTACTGACAGCTCTCGCAGAGATCAAGCTATCTTTTATGAACCATAGGAGTGGGTTCTTCTAAAATGTTACTACTCAGTTTGACTGCCAATTTTAGTATAATAATAGTCTAGTTGTAAATTTTTTAGTACAACACCAAGGTATTTATTGCCGATAAATCTAAAATATTATAAAATACTTGTACTGGCCATCTTTTAGATTTCAGAAAATAAAATTAAACTAAATATAATTATCCTACCCACAAAAACAATTCATCATTTGAATAGGTCAAATGAACCTAGCCTTGTATGAGAATGCTATTTTTATTCATATTTATATGAACATATTATTACAATATAAATACTTTTGTTTATAAAACAATAATATTTCACATAAAGTCAGGAGGTACAAAAATGTATAAAGAATATATCAAATATTGACAGGTCATTTGACCTGAATTTGAACTTGTGACGCTGATTGTTAATAGGAGACATGTGATTTTCATAGTCAAAAAGTAATCACAATTATTTTCATGTTAAAAATATTATAATGTCCAATTCTTTTTACAATTTATTTGTGGCTAAAATTATTACAACATTCAGTCAATCAATAACAGATATAATCATTTCTGTCCAGAAGACAAAAAGAGTAATCATCAAAAGTTAAAGTATGAAGTATTATACTAGCAAATAATGAATATTTTTAAACCGTGTAGTGGCGGTTGAGAATATCCAATACACTATATCTTCCCGTGGGTGTCGTTAGAGGGACAGAGGGAGACAGGCAGGAGATGGGCAGCAGCATCTGCCTGATAACAACCGTGATATAATAAAAAACTGCGGGTGCCAACCCGCTCGCCAAGCGTGGCAACTATGGCAAATATCCCCCCATGAATAACGACGCAAACAGATGGCCCCCAGTCCTCGGCGGCCCGTGGGTGTCGTAAGAGGGACAGAGGGAGACAGGCAGGAGATGGGCAGCAGCATCTTCCTGATAACAACCGTGATATAATAGAAAACTGCGGTTGCCAACCCGCTCGCCAAGCATGGCAACTATGGCAAATATCCCCCCATGAATAACGACGCAAACAGACGGCCCCCAGTCCCCGGCGGCCCCGCTACTCCTGGCTACGGTGGCAACCATGGTAACGGCAGGGCAGGGGGTGCTAAGAAAATCCAGTGGAGGTTCGGTTGCCACCTACGACGACTCGACCTGGCAAAATATATCGCACGCACCCTGAGGACTGACGAGAAGATACTGGAGCTGGAAGAAGAGGTAGACAAGTTGCGCTGGCATATTATTAGATTATCCGAGGTCCAAAGAGACGGGGGGACACGGCAATCCTTGAGTCCGGCAACTTGTTCTTTCACCAGGAGAGCGACCATCTGTCCCAAGGAGGTGTCGGATTTATCGTTCACAAGTCTCTCGTCAACAACGTTGTAAAGATTGGGAGTATGTCGACGAGGGTCGCGTACCTGATACTCAGAATTACTAAATGGTATTCGCTGAAGATCGTACAGGTTTACGCACCAACTTCGGCACATCCCGATGAAGAGGTGGAGGAAATGTATGAGGATATTTCCAAAGCCATGCATTCCTTCAGAACCCACTACACGGTGTTGATGGGAGACTTCAACGCAAAACTAGGCACAAGAGAAAGCGGTGAGCTGCGGTTAGGGAAATTTGGAGTAGGGCAACGGAACCGTAGGGGCCAGCAGCTGGCCAACTTTATGGAGAAAACGGGACTCTTTATGATGAACTCTTTCTTCCAGAAGCGGCCCCACAGGAAGTGGACCTGGTTGAGCCCCGACGGTTCGACAAAAATGAGATTGACTTCATTATGACGACCAGACGCCAACTGTTCAGTGATGTCTCAGTGATCGCAAGGGTGAAAACTGGCAGCGATCACCGAATGGTTAGAGGCAATTACAATGCAGTGGACGATATGAACGACAAGCACGTAGAAACTGTCCATGCGGTCGGAGCTAAGTTCTGCAAGACCCGCCGCAGAAGAACACAAAAACTCTCCGATCATACTCTTAATCTCACGGCGGAGATGAGGCTGCAATCGTCAACAGATTTGACAGCATACAGGCAACTGAACAGACAGATCAATACCGCTATTATTAAAGAAGCGAACGAGCGGAACCAGGGCTCCAAAGTCTTTGCCAGAGATCTGTCTGCCAGAAAGACCCAACTGTATGTACCATAGGCCAATGAAATGTGTTGGGTCCATAAATGATCATTTTGACAATACAAGATGAACTAAATGTAGTTAGTAATTATTTATATGTGCTGAAGAAAGAGCAGATAGTGCTCACTCAATTTATGGTGACACTCAATGGTGACAATCAATTTATGGTTTCAAGAAATTCACAAAGTAAAAAAAGATGTTTTAGACCATAACTGTTGCTATCTTAACTTCGAGCGTTAATTATAAGTTATAGCACATTTATTTCTTTATTACCTATTTGGTTACCCCAAATCCTAACCTAAAAACATTAATATTTTTTGGGATTCGTAGCGTTTAAATCGTAAAAATTACTATATGATATTATTTTCTAAGCTTACATGTAGTTTTTCCACTATATCTTATAATTATACATAAACTTTCACGTTTTTAAATGTATAGAAAGTGGGCATGATTCCTTGCTTTCGAAATTTCAGTAAATGTTTTGTCTTTCTAACTTAAGGTGAATTAGGGTGGATTCAATTTTTTGAATGTACCTTAATAAGTGATGTCGTCGCAGAACTAATTATTTCACGTGATTTTCCAGCCACAGGGGTAAAATTTCGCCAAATTTCTGAAACCAAGCTTATATGTTACGTTAATTAAAAAGAACAGGAGACCATTTTTAATAGTAAAGATATATTACATACTAATTCTGATCTTAAGGAGTGACAAAACATCTGGATTTATATTTTTAATCGATCATAGTGCGTCACAAAATCCACTTCCTATTAGGTCATTTGTATGCTCGTTTGGTAGTTTTTTTTTATACGTGATAGAGCCATGCATATATAGTTGTAGCACGAATGTGTCGGCTCTACCGGGGAAGGACCAAGCTCTCACAGAATACCAGCATAAAATAGTAGCTTAATGCTTCTGTGTTTTGTATGGTGAGTGTAGAGAACAGGAGACCCTTTTTACTGGAAACGAGGTATTCTTTCTTAGTCCTCACGCGTGACAACGCATCTGCATTTTCATTTGTAATCGAGGATAGATGTAGATGTCTATGGGCCGCAGCAACCACTTAACCAGGTGGACTGTGTGCTAGTTTGTCACCCTATCCCACAAAAAAACGAATTAAGTAACTAACTCTACGAAAGCTTGGTAGGTCTTAGTTTAGGCATTTTCCTATGATGCTATACGGGATGCGGATTTGATTAAACAAGTATTTGTATGCCCTACAACTGCTACAATATTCCGAGCTTACGCGATTTTCACATAATTTTTATTTATTAATTATATTTACGCAAATACTACAGCCCCACATAGAATAAAATTTTGCGGAATTTACTAAAAATCAGTGTTCTTGTGCGAAGATTTGTGGTCTATCAAATCTGATATAATGTTATGGACGATCCTGAACCTTTTGACATACTATTTACAGACTTGACGGAGCATCGGAGCTTCATATAGGTAAGCGATATATTCTTTTACGTGGATTTTTAAGGATATTTTTGTTCTATTTATGGGAGCCCATATTCACAGTTAAGCTTGTACTTGTAAATTAACATGTCTGAGACAAAAATTTTCCCACGGCAGCTAATTGTGAAGGATAGAAGTAGATCCATTGTATATATATCGGTTAGTATGGTTGTTTTTTTACATACGGTATGATTTATGGTATTTTACTATAGTGGATTAAAAATTCGAATGACTAGGAAAGCTAACAAATATTTTTCTGTGATTCCATACTGAATTAAATTCTAATTTTAGAAATTATTTTAATTATTTTACTTTATTAAATTATAACAATAGATGAAAGTGACTTATATTTAACAAAGAAATTAACGGCACATAAATTAAATCAATCCCTTAACGGTTGAATACTCATGTTATTTCGCTCATGTAATATATTAAGCAAACCTTCTAAAACAGGCTTTGACAATAATTACAAGTACTTTACAAAATTTGGTCGCAGTATTGAACCTAACTAGAATAATCAGACCCCAATTATGTTACGTTTTCATAAGCCTTTTATAAGTATTAGTAAATATCACTTTTTAATAGGTCACGTTTATGTACATAGTTCTCAAGGTTTTGAAGTGAATGTATTCTTTTTCTTACTATTTTTTAAAATAATATACTAGGAATTTTCACCGTTTTGCAGACCCGAAATAATAAATAAGTAATCTATAACAATACGAGGGAGGCATATATTGAGAAGCAGACACTTTAAAGGCTGTAACTATATCGGATACAGTAATTTATATTAAATTTAATTGTATTTTCATTTATTATTATGAAAAGTAATTTAAATATATTTCTATAAATGAGTTTGTTCAAACGCAATTTTAAATCGCTTTGAAGGCGACATAACAAGCTAATGTTTGATTTTAATCATCGCCACTGTCAAATGCAACAAGCATTTTCAAACGTTTTAAAACGTTACTTGTTAGTTGTAACTGTTTTCTGTTTAAAATATATTTAGAGCTAGTTACGAAATATTACACGTACTGTTATTTTATAAATTACTCTAGAAATAAATTTATTGAGACGATTATAATAACAATTCAAACAACAATCTCCAACAATCTTCTTGATGACAAGTGAAATTCGTAGCCCAGTGAGGTCTGTTCTAACCCTTACGACAAATTTTTAACATTATGGATCCCCTGTAGCCAATAAAAGTCATCTACTAAATATAAGTCTCCTACATTAATTAAATCATAGAAGAGATTTCGCCATATAGGCCACGCTTGCTTTGACTGTTGCACGGATGGACCAGCTCTTCACTTGGTTAGTGCAGGTGGCCAAAGCCAAACACCATCCGCACCCTACCTCTTTAATGATGGTAGCAGAATTCAAAAATAAAAGACTACCCCAGGAGGTTACCAGCAACCCTGGTAAAAGAGAATACCTCTCTGAGCATCCATGTCCAAGCTACACTTTTTTACCTGAGCGTTGGTGCTCAGGCTCTCCCGCATATTGTGATGGGGATACTGGTCACTACTAACACTGCACGAGGCAAACGGAGCGATAAAACCATGGCGACTCCTGCTACACTAACCGTGGACTTCTGCAACATCAAATGACTTCACTCGAACCTTAACGCTGTTCACTATCAACTGTAGACGGCAAAGCCGATCTTGCACTTTTTGACTGAGACGGAGGTGTCCTCTCCGGCTGATATTTCTTACTTGTCCTACAAGGAGTATAAATCAGTACACCTCTTCGTGCCTCGTGCCAGTACACCTCTCATGTAGACGGATATCAGGTTTCCCTCTCGGCCCTTGGGATCATTGCTTAATACGAAATGTGGTGCCACTAACGCTCCCATCGCGTTTGCGTTCTGCACGCTGGTACCGTGTTTAATATTACAGGTTGGCGAATTGGGACGGGTTGTGGTCTTTCCTTGCATTTTAATAATGGGAGTGGATTGGCTTCTACAAGGAATGGAAGTTTTTATTCCATCATCTGTGGGACCCATCGCAGGCAGATCTCATTTTTGGTTTGATCACTTCTGTAAGATTACATTACGCAGCAACTCGGAATGTAAACACTAGCAATCTTAAAAATAAGTATAATTTCGCCCATGGGTCCTTCAAGGTTTTTTCTCAGGGTAAAGTACGAGCACATTGGCAAAGCTGGCCATAAATTGGTTCGCCTTTCTTCGGAAACTCTTGCATTTTTTGTAGGATAGGGTAACAAACGAGCACACAGTCCACCTGATGGTAAGCGGTTGCTGTAGCCCATAGACATCTACATCTATCATCGATTACGAATCAAAATGCAGATGCGTTGTCACCGGTCAGGACTAACATGGAATACCTCGTTTCCAGTAAAAAGGGTATCTGGTTCTCAACACTCACCATACGAAACACAACGGCATTAAGCTACTATTTTATACTGATATTATGTGAGAGTGTCCTGCCGTGTAGTGGCACCGTGTAGTGGCGGTTAAGAATATCCACTACCCCATATCATCCCGTAGGTGTCATAAAAGGTGACAGAGGAAAACAGGCAGGAGATGGGCAGCAGCATCTTCCTGATAACAGCAACTGTACAACAAAAAAACTGCGGTTACCAACCCACTCGCCAAGCGTAGCAACTATGGCAATATACTCCTCATGAAGAATTACACAAATAGACGGCCTTCAGTCCCCGGTGGCTCCGCTATTTCTGGCTACGGTGGCGACCATGCTAACGGCGGAGCAGGGGGTGCTAAGAATCTCCTGTGGAGGTTCGGTTGCCACCTACTACGACTCGACCTTGCAACATTTAACGCACGCACCCTGAGGACTGACAAGAAGATCCTGGAGCTGGAAGAAGAGATAGACAAGTTGCACTGGAATATTATAGGATTAACCGAGATCCAAAGAGAGGGGAGGACAAGGTGATTCTCAAATTCGGAAACTTGTTCTATCACCGGGAGGGCGACCATCTGTCCAAAGGAGATGTTGGATTTATCGTCCACAAGTCTCTAGTTAACAACGTTTTAAAGATTGGGAATGTATCGACGAGGGTTGCGTACCTTATACTCAGAATCACCAAACGGTATTCGCTGAAGGTCATATAGGTTTACGCGCTAACGTCGGAACATCCCGATGAAGAGGTGGAAGAAATGTATGAGGATATTTCCAGAGCCATGCATTCCTACAAAACTCACTATACGGTGTTAATGGGAGACTTCAATGCAAAAATGGGCACAAGAAAGAACGGTGAGCTGAAGGTGAGGAAATTTGGACTAGAGCAACGGAACCGTAGGAGCCAGCAGCTGGCCGACTTTATGGCGAAAAAGGGACTCGTTATGATGAACTCTTTCTTCCAGAAGTGGCCCCATAGGAAGTGGACCTGGTCGAGCCACGACGGTCCGACAAAAAATGAGATTGACTTCATTATGACGACCAGATGCCCACTGTTCAGTGAGGTCTCAGTGATCGCAAGGGTGAAAACTGGCAGCTATCACCAAATACTTAGAGGCACACTGAATCTAAACGTTAAGTTGAAGAGGTCTCACTAATGAAGTCAACGCTCCGTCCCCTCTTGCTCTGATCCAAAATCCCGAAACCTTTCAGCTCGAGTAACAAAGCCGTTTTCATTGCTCTGAAGATTGCAATGCAGTAGACGATATGAATGACAAGCCCGTGGAAACTGTCCATGCGGACGGAGCTAAGTTCTGCAAGACCCGCCGCAGCATTCCTTAAAGAAATGCCTGAGCTCTCCACAGTAGTTACATGTAGGGCTACTTTCCCGACAAAATTTGGCTGAATGACCAAACTGCTGGCAGTTGAAGCATCTTCTTACTATTGTAAAGTCTCTGAATGGGCATGAGGTCCAATTAATATAAATTCGTCTTTGATTGATAAGGGCCTTCCCGATGCTAGGTGACAATTCGACAATGTAATTACAGGTGGGAAGGTTTTTCTTACCCGATTTATGGCTCAGTTTGACTGTTGCCAGGAAGGACTCACGCGTGGCATTGGGAAATTTATCGGCAATATTTTGTTCGAAAATGCACTCGAACACTTCTTTATCCGTGAGGGCAGCAGGGACACCAACAATTGCAATCCTTGGACGTCGTTTAGTCGGTTCATCCATGGTAAGGCCAGAAGATACAAGCTTCTCGGAGTTCTTTAATTTGTCGATATCTCCTTTTGTCTCAGCGCTAATTATAACTCCCCCATTTTTGACCTTCCTCGTGCCTCGGACATGTAGTTTGAGTTCTGGATTTGGACTTGTCCCTCGGATAAATTGCTAGGGTACTAAGGTTGTTTGGGCGAATGAGGGTTTGGCCACCTTTTTTGACCATGTCCGCAAAAGTGGTTCCAGAGTCCGGTTTTGATGACTCTTCGATAAAAATGTATATAAAAATATAATATATGAAAAGAGGCAACGGATTGGCTCCCAGTTATCTTCCGATGAACCACCATCTACATCGGAAGACGAAGAATACCACCAGGTGACGACGAAGAAGGTATTCAGATCACCACCGAAGTCCCCCTCTCCACCACAACCCCCCCTCCCCCGCTCCATATCACCGGATCGGCGAAGCCAAGATTCGGCCCAGTATGAGCAGGGGGGCGAGGAATCTTACGGCTGGGGGTCAACCACCTATGCAACCCTCGCAGCATCCGCCGGCCGATCATCACCGATGGCAACAACAGACCCGTCCGGGCTTCCGCAGGATGATGGCCAACGGCCATCTACCAGCTATGCCCATATGGTAGCTGCACCAGCAGTACCACGACCACAACCGGCGGCAGCGCCTACTGATAAGCCTGCCGACCAGGAAAAAGCTAGATATCCACCCATAGTGGCTGAATGCCTACCGGATTGGACGAGCCATTTTAAGGAGCCCAACGATAAGCGGCCACGATTGTACTCTGCCGCAAGCAGGTGCAGCTCTCTAGTCAACTGTGTGACTGTAGAGTGACCCTCATGAATCCGTGCTGCTCCGCCCGAAGTTGGATGCACGGACGGAGACGTTTTAGCAGCAATCTTTCTAGCAGTTTAGCTATGTGCGGTATTAGCGTGATCGGCCTGTAGCTGGCAGCTCTACGCCTATCCTTCCCGGGTTTCGGCATGACGATGATTTTGCCTTTCTTCCAGTCCTCCGGGAAGTGGGATGTCCGCAATATCCCATTGTAGAATCGACCGAGCTCTACTAGGACTCTATTGGGCAGCTGTCGGAGTGCAGCGTTGGTAATCCCATCATGCCCCGGCGCCTTCCTCGTTTGCAGGTGGGTTACCGTCCTCCGCAGTTCAGCGGGGGAGATGAACCACTCTCCTGCAAGAGGCGGCGCGGGCGACGACAGGAACTCCTGTACGCGACTTTCCTTACGGGCATGTCTCCGTGGGTCAGATGGAACGTGAGTCGGTTCTTCGGAACCTAATACGTCATAGCTGTTGTTTTCTGCATCTTCATAAAGTTCAAGATCCGGCGGGGTAATCTCGGGACCCCCCGGACGCCGGGTGTTTGGCGTTTAGGTCCCCGGCGATGATAGTGGTTGTTTCGCCTTCCATCACCATCCGGATGTCTGAGGAGCAGAATGGAGTCCCTGGCGGGCGGTATGCTGCGTAGATACTTAGTTCCTCGCCCGCCGCCTCCATTCTTATGCCGATAGAGCGTATAGTCTGGTATGATGGTAATTCCAGCTCTTGGTGGACGGATGTCCCCCCTCACTAGAACCGCCGTCCCTCTGTAGGCGGCCCCTTGAGAAGTGACCTCGTCCCTTCTGTACAAATGGTAATTCGGCAGCTTAATATGCGTCTTTGGGTTTTACTTCGTCTCTCCCAGCAATATGATGTGCAAGTCCTGTTGCTGGGCGACTGTGCGGAGTTCATGCAGCTTCTGCTGTATTCCATCCGGGTTCCAATAGAGATTATATATATATATATATATATATATATATATATATATATATATATATATATATATATATATATATATATATATATATAGGTGCAGATTACTCTCCTCCGTAATGCCCGGGCTAGTAAGTTTGCCAGCGCCTTCATTATCGCTGTCACTGGATCTATCCCGGCTCTGATGTCGGCCAGGACTTGTGTGCCGACCTCGATAGCAATACCAACCAAACATTGGATTGCATCTGCTGTTTCGAGGTCGGCAGTAGGTGGTCTCCTATAAGAAGGCGTTGGCAATTGTCTCGGGTGTTGATGGTCCTGGTCCTGCACCCTTGGGTTATGGGTAGACCACGCTCTACCTGTAGAGCGGGCTCTATGTTCAGGTAGAGCCCTTTCTGGCACTCTACTCACGCTTTTGGTAATCTCCCGAGTAATCTGCGCCTATGAGGCTACTGGTCCAGTTGGTGTCGGGGTAGAGGTAACAGCCTAAGGAGGCTGCGACTTCTTTCTGCTCCTCTATCGCCTCCTCTTTTTGGAGGGTTACCGTTGGGTGGTGGGGTTGGCGGGGGGCTGTAGAGTCGCCCCGGTGGTTGCCATTGTCGCTGTGGGTTCCACCGTTTCCTTAGGTGTTACGGGTGGGGGGGGGGCTGTTGCATGCCCTTCCCTGTGATGGTAGTCCACCCGTCTTTTTGGATGGTCACTGCTTTTGGGCGACTCTGGGGGATCTTTTTTGGGTTCTCCGGGAGTAGCCCCGACAAAGTTATCCCCTGCCTCCTAGCAGTCCTCCTCAGGACTGGGCAGCGGCGGTCATTTGCCGTGTGGTTTTTGCCACACTTAGGTTCTTCCTCTCTACCCTGAGGGCAAAGGCTCGCAACATGCTCCCCGGCGCAGCACACGCACCTCACTGGCCTGAAGCAGTTGTCGGAGGCGTGCCCGAAGGCCTGGCATCGGTGGCATTGAGCCGGTCCTGCTTTTCTCTGCCAGACCTCGATGATGACCCCTCTCATGTAGAGCAGTTCGTCGACTTTGATCCTGGAGCTGCTCCAGGCTCAGGCGGTCAAATTGGGCAAAGTAGATGCAGCCAGGTCTGCTCCTACGAGATGGTATTGCTTTTATGTACTTAACGGGGAAGCCTTTTGCCCTTATAGCCTCCTCTACTGTTTTGGTGTCCGTGCCCATTGATAGACCCCGGATGCCCACTTTATTGGGCTTGTCCTCCTCCGGGGTGTGACAATACCACGACAGTGTTGGTGTATCCTTTGAAAGTTCAACCATATATCGCTGAACGGTTCTAAATTCATTGGCGCTTTGCGGTGTAAACCGTACGCCTTTCCAGAACGGACGGCCATTTAAAGGGTGGCCCAACATTCTGTTGAGCTCCTTAAAATGGCTCGTCCAATCCAGTAGGCATTCAGCCACTATGGGTGGATATCTAGCTTTTTCCTGGTTGGCAGGCTTATCAGTAGGCGCTGCCGCCGGTTGTGGTCGTGGTACTGCTGGTGCAGCTACCATATGGGCATAGCTGGTAGATGGCCGTTGGCCATCATCCTGCGGAAGCCCGGATGGGTTGGTTGTTGCCATCGGTGATGATCGGCCGGCGGATGCTGCGAGGGTTGCATAGGTGGTTGACCCCCAGCCGTAAGATTCCTCGCCCCCCCTGCTCATACTGGGCCGAATCTTGGCTTCGCCGATCCGGTGATATGGAGCGGGGGAGGGGGGGTTGTGGTGGAGAGGGGGACTTCGGTGGTGATCTGAATACCTTCTTCGTCGTCACCTGGTGGTATTCTTCGTCTTCCGATGTAGATGGTGGTTCATCGGAAGATAACTGGGAGCCAATCCGTTGCCTCTTTTCATATATTATATTTTTATATACATTTTTATCGAAGAGTCATCAAAACCGGACTCTGGAACCACTTTTGCGGACATGGTCAAAAAAGGTGGCCAAACCCTCATTCGCCCAAACAACCTTAGTACCCTAGCAATTTATCCGAGGGACAAGTCCAATTCCAGAACTCAAACTACATGTCCGAGGCACGAGGAAGGTCAAAAATGGAGGAGTTATAATTAGCGCTGAGACAAAAGGAGATATCGACAAATTAAAGAACTCCGAGAAGCTTGTATCTTCTGGCCTTACCATGGAAGAACCGACTAAACGACGTCCAAGGATTGCAATTGTTGGTGTCCCTGCTGCCCTCACGGATAAAGAAGTGTTCGAGTGCATTTTCGAACAAAATATTGCCGATAAATTTCCCAATGCCACGCGTGAGTCCTTCCTGGCAACAGTCAAACTGAGCCATAAATCGGGTAAGAAAAACCTTCCCACCTGTAATTACATTGTCGAAGTGTCACCTAGCATCAGGAAGGACCTTATCAATCAAAGACGAATTTATATTAATTGGACCTCATGCCCAGTCAGAGACTTTACAATAGTAACAAGATGCTTCAACTGCCAGCAGTTTGGTCATTCAGCCAAATTTTGTCGGGAAAGTAGCCCTACATGTAACTACTGTGGAGAGCTCAGGCATTTCTTTAAGGAATGTGATAACAAAGCGCATGCCCCCATTTGCGCGACGTGTAAACGTTTTAAAAGAAAATGCGACCACAAAACTGGTGATGAAAGCTACGTGCTGGACGCACGTAAATTCGGAGAGGACAAATATATCAACTCCATAGACTATGAGGGCGCCTAAGAGCGCCGCGTATTATATTATTTACTTAGCTCTTAAACACTAGTTTTAGTTTATCTTTAAGCTTAAGTATGGCGAATCAATTACTCAATGACCTAGACAACTTTTCTGTGTCTGACGCCAAAACATGTAATGTTGATGACTGTAAACACTTCCTTCCACGTCCTGGAAATAAGTTAATCTTATTTACACAAAATATTAGAAGCATAAATCGGAATATAACCGGGTTTGAAGTTTTGTTGCATAGACTGGATATAAAATGTGATATTATTATCCTTACAGAATGTTGGCTGTCAAACCTCCCATCCCACCTACCGATTCTAAATGGCTATTCTTTACACAAAACCGAGAAAAACATTTATCAAAATGACGGTTTAGTAATCTATGTTAAAAATAATTTAAAAGTGACTGTCACAGAACCTACATTCCAGGATAGTAATTGCTTAATCATTCGAATTAATTCCGAGACGATTGTTATCGCAGTTTACAGACCTCCTTCACAAAATATTGATAGATTTCTAGAGTCCCTTGATATTACCTTAAGCAAATTTAGCACATATAAAAATATTATCCTAAACGGTGACATAAATATTAACATTACCCCTGGGAAAACAGATAACCATGCACATAACTACCTAAATATTTGCTCTTTTCATGGGCTATTACCAACACATTACCACCCTACACATCAAAGCGGCTCTTGTTTAGACCATTTTGTGATTAAATCAAATAACCCTTCTTTAACATTAGTTACTAATTCCTCGCTTACTGATCATCAAGCAATTTTACTAACATTACAATTAGCCTTACCTAGGAAAAACTGCATACGCAACCACGATAAGGTCCATATGACGAACCTTGAAAATGACATTCGTAGCATTAATTTTGACTTTGTTTATTGCTCTGACGATGAAAATATGTCCTTGAGTTACTTTATAAATTCTTTACAATACGTAATAATGAATAATACATCAACAATAAAACTGTCACGTAAGTATTATAATATTAAACCTTGGATAACACGTGGTCTCGTCCGCTGTATAAGAAATAGAGACAAACTTCATTTAAAATCTAAACTTTCTCCTGATAATTTAATACTTTCTGCTACTTATAAAAGATATAGAAATTTTTGCAATAAACTACTAAAAAACCTCAAAATACAATATGATAAAAATGTTTTACAAAAGGCCGGTAAAAACAGTAAACTTGTATGGAAGTTCGTTAAAAATAATACCTTCAGTTCAAAAAATCTTGGACCCCCACTTGATCTACTGTCATTAGACAAAAGCCCAAACGAAGCAACTAATAAAGTAAATAATTATTTTATAAATGTTGGCAAAAAATAGCACAGACAACTTTAAAAATAAGCAACACTCGTAATCCAATTTTTATGCCCACATCCTTTTCTAAGTTAAATTCTTTTGTATTTTTAAATACCGATATTGATGAGATTTTAACTATAATATCTGGCTTAAAAGAAGATTGTGCAGTTGGATGGGACAATATACCTAATCGCATACTCAAAAGATTTAAACATTTACTGGCCGCCCCGTTAACACATATCTTTCAATAACGCCTATCAAATGGTATTTTCCCGAAAGTGCTTAAAAAAGCAGTGGTTTCTCCTATTTACAAAGCTGGTGATAAAAACTTAGTTAGTAACTATAGGCCGATTTCATTTTTATCTGGCTTATCTAAAATTTTAGAAAAAGTCATAAATATCAGGTTAATAAAATACCTGGAAACTAACAACTTGCTGTCAGACAGACAATTTGGTTTTAGGCCTAAGAGATCATGCAATGATGCCTTGCACCAATTGACAGATTACGTCACAAGTAATCTTGACAACGGTATGCACTCAATTGGGATCTTTTTAGACCTTGCCAAAGCATTTGATACTATTTCTTGCCCTATACTATCGCAAAAGCTTGAAACACTTGGCATAAGGGGAACTCAACTACAAATTTTTTTTGATTACCTCAGTGATCGCTTTCAATGTGTAAAAATCGGTGAGTATACAAGTACTGAATTACAAAACAGCTCTTATGGAATCCCACAGGGCAGTATCCTGGGGCCTACATTGTTCTTAATTTATATAAATGACTTATGCAATCTTCAACTTCAAAATGGTGTCATTATATCGTATGCAGACGACACAGCCCTGCTTTTCTCAGCTAAATCACGAGATGAGGTTTATAAATACGCTCAGCAAGGCTTTAACATAGTATCTAATTGGCTTCTTAATAACCTCCTACGTTTAAACGCTCATAAAACACAGTATATGTTATTTTTAATGAGAAATAATCTAACAAACGTAACTTGTATAATGACATGCATGCGTGCATGTTCCGCATTAACAAAAACAGACAATATAAAATATCTAGGTATCACGCTTGACACAAATTTAAATTTCCGCAAGCACATCGATTTACTTTGTGCTAGAATTCGTAAATTAATATATATTTTTAAATATCTTCGTAACATCGCTGACTTCAAATTGATAAGACCGGTCTATTTAGCTTTGTGTCAATCCATACTCACTTATGGCATTATTTCCTGGGGTGGAGCTTCTAAAACAATATTGCTCCCATTAGAACGTGCTCAGAGAGCAATTTTAAAGGTAGCCACTTTCCGTTCTTTCGTGTTTCCTACACATCAACTTTACTTGGCATGTAGTGTACTAACTGTCCGTCAGTTGTTTATCCTGAACATCATATTAAAACAGCATACCGAACTTCCATTTAACTTAAAATCCATAGACAGGAGAAGAATGGACTTAGTTTGTGTAAACCCTCAAACCAAACACGCATTTGTGAACAAATTTTACATATTTTTCCCTTTCTATATAAGAAGCTCAACGAGTCACTAAAGGTATATAGTCTAAGTTATAAGAACTGTAAAATAAGTGTAAGGGAATTTCTAAATAAATTAAATTACGAAGACACAGAGAAGTTATTAGAAATTCTAAAATAGTTTGTAGTAATTGGAGGTAACAATTAATTGTTATTTTGTTATTTAGTTATTTTATTTATTATATAATATAGTTTAATTATTTAAATATATAGTGTCCTATATTATTAAACCCATTGTGTAAGTGATGTCTCAAACACAGGTACTCAAGCTAGTTCAGGCAGGTAGCTAACATTATAAACTTGACTTTTTTATTTTTCTTTTGTATATTCTACATTATTAAGCTACACATAGTTTTAATTTTATCATAGTAAGTTATTTTTGTTAGACTTATTGTTACTTTATTTTATTGTTATCATATTTATTCCTGTATGTAAACATGTGTAATTGGAAATGAAATAAATATTTATTATTATTATTAAGCTACAGGAAGATTAAAAAGTAACTTTTAGCGTCATAAGCATAAAAATATTTCCTTAATTTTGTTCCAATGACACATCGAATAAAACACGCTTTACAGAATCACAGATTTAAAATATAAGGAGGCTTCGGTTTCCGGAGGTGTATGGCGACTGGCCGTTTTCTTTGCCCGCTGCTGCTGGGGCGACGGTTCCTGCCTGAACGATTTGTATGAAAACCAGTCTAATGAGGTATCAACAAAGCTATACTCGAAAGAGAGACGCGCCCTCTGTGCGATTACGCTACTTAATTACATCAATTTGTACTATCACTCTCTCACGGTTTGCCCAATATCTTTATTTGTATAAGACATATATTTATACATTTTATTTATAAAGATAGCAAAAAAAAATATTTATACTATGATATACTATAATAAAATATACCATTTTCATATCACAAAAAACCTTTTATTTATTCAACAAAAAATGCTTATTTAATAACATATGTACTAAGTTAGAATTCTTAAATATCTAACATATAAGGTTGAAACAATGTTCTTCATTTGAAATTATAAATATCTTAACTAATACAATAGTTTAATTTACATTTTTCCTATACATTTTACTATTTAAAACACTTTTAAATTTCTTACACAAAACTATCAATATTTAACTAATCCAAAGGAATTTTCATGGGAAATTTTTTTTTATTTAGGATTAGTAAAATTTACTTATTTTTTTCCACAGAATTCACTTATTTTGCTCATACAGTCAATCTGAAATATTTTACAAGTCAATTTTACATAAATTGCAGAAATTTGCATATATTTAAATTTCTACTTATTTTGACCTCCTCAGTACAATGTTAACGCGCGGCTATGAACTCGCGCTATTTGAACAACTAATTCTTTTCTTAAATTTACGCGAACACTACACATTGAATAAAACTATTATTTATGGATTTTATCGCGTTTAATTATTTCAATTTATTTTTATTATTATCCCGAAGTTTCGGGTGCTTTAAAGCACCCATGGTCACGGGGGGGGGGGGGGGGGCACTGAGATGTTTGACGTCCTACTAAGGATGATACGCGAGACTATTGAAATAAAAAAAACATCCAAATTTCAATAGAGAAGATGGTTGGGTGCTACCATCTACTTGGGATCCTATAATTAATAAAATCAAACCCAAACCCAAGCATACCACTGCAAGACTAGAAGAAAATTAATATTAAAAAAACTGAAGGTAGCCAGACTAACTATGACATTGGGACGTCGAACATCTCAGTCCCTACCCCGTGACCATGGGTGCTGTGAAGCACCCGAAACGTCGGGATAATAATAAAAATAAATTAAAGTAATTAAACGCGATAAAATCCGTAAATAATAGTTTTATTCAACTAATTTTTACACGACTCTCAATTGTCGGTAAAGGTGGCAAATTTAGCACACACTGCTATCAACCAATACTAGGTGAACAACTGATTCTACATGACTCTCAAATGTCGGAAATTATTTCTAACTAGATTCTTATCAGTTATCATGTTTCTTATCAGATAACATAAACAAAATATTTTATGAATCAAACATTGAAAATAAACATTTTATTTTCATACAAAACGTATCAAACTTATATATGCAATTATTTTCCATTAATTCTATTTATACACAAAGTGATCATTTCGACCGGGGAACAAATCCCGGTCTCTAACTTTATTTTAGTATTCCTTTAAATTAACAATATTATTGGAAAGGTGATTTCAACCGGGGAACTGAACCCGGAAACATAATTTATATCTTAAAAATTCCCTATATGAATTTATTAAGAAAATATCACTAAGAAAACGACAAACTAGTCCGGCCTGGGAATCGAACCCAAGACCTTCAAATTATTAATTCGATATTCCTTTAAGATTCAACTATGTGTTTTCTTATTAGAATTTTATTGCTCGATAATTTGTTTTTAGAAGCTGTTCGTATTCGGTTAACTAATAAATTGAAATATTCTTATAGACGCGTCCCAACAAATAATCCAATATCAGCAGCATATGTTGAACAAATGATTTCAAATTGACAATAAACAATAAGCAAAGATTGACAGTTGAAAACGAAACATGAAATAACAAAATAAATCTATTAGTTTAGTCAATGCATAATCTTTATGAGGCATAAATACTTACGATTACTGGTGATATCCACTCGCTAAGTAACGACATAACTCTTGTGTTGAGCTTGTAACGCTCCCCCCTCTATATAAAAAATAATATTATGTTAAATATAATTAATATAATTAATTGATTTACCCCTTTTCAAGAAAATTGTATTTATGTGACCAAGATGAATAAGATATGTTTTGATCTTTCTAAATGATCTTCCTAAAGGTTTAATAATAGGCCGTTTGTAATATTTTGGCATGATCGACTTAGTTAGGACACTTATTTACGTTGTGTTTGTTTTGTAACTTAGTTCTTTTAGGTGTCTATTGGAAGAATGAATATTCACTAGAACAATTGAAAGCTGTTGGTTAGTGCCTTATAAGCTAAGGGGACCCCGTTCACGAAGACAGGGCTCGAGAAAGGTTAAGAACATAAAACGTCTCTATTCCACTTGTATCAGGTTTACATTGTTAATTTATTATTAACTATCCCTTCCCGCTTGGAAAAGGCTCATAAAATATTTATACAAAATATCCGATACAAGGGCTTCGCTCTCCTACATTTATTTAAAAAAATGTAGGGGAGGCACACGCCGTGCGCGATGAGCGCCAACCATTTTGATGAACTCCCCCGAAGGGAACGTTTATTCGGGAATTGGACCGTAGTCCACAGCAGAATAGCTGGCGAACCAGTAAAAGAGGCTTGGCCCCTTGTTAGTGCGTAAGCACAAACATCGACCAAAGTCGCGCATGTCAATGCGTGTAAACGCCATACAGAATACGAACGAATCCAGCCACATTAATGTACGTCACACGGTTTAGGCAAATAGGCTCACTAGCCGTAAAGCCTCCGTAAGCGCCACCGCCTGCCATACCGCCGCTCCTGCAGACGTGGTGTAAGTGTATGGCATCACCACCAATTGCATGATCAGCACGGATACTAGCAGAGCGTGTCATGAGTCTACCGTTCACCTCAAGGGAATGGGGTCCCACGTTGTGCGGCTTTCGGCCGCAGCCTTGAGAGTCTCCTCAGATCCTCCCGCCAGCTACCACCCGCATGAGGTCGACACATATGCTCTACCAACCAATACAACGACAGATATAGCCAACAGGCAGTTATAAGATGTTAGTAATAACTTGCCATCAGAAAGGTTTTGTGTCACTGACGTTGAGTAAATGCATTTCGATCATATTTGTCTCACACACCAACAAGTTGCCTTCAATCATTTAAAGGTGGGAAAGTTACAGAGATATATGCACAAGCTCATGAACGAGATAACGTCGAAACGTATTTAAATAGACTTTGCAGTTTATGCAAAATATACGTCGACCTATTACTGACGGCGGCATTGCCAAGAGAACGGATTTACAACGGTATGGTAAGCAAAGGTCATCAAATGAGGAAGATATCGAGGTCCAGGGGCGGTATATAGGGTCGTAAAAAGAAGTAACACAAACAAAATGGCACAGTACACACGATGCCAACGCAACAACGAAGAACTGCGCCGATGCCAATTGCAGTTGCAGAACTGTCAAATGGCAAAAAAATCCGTTTCATTCGTCCGCACTTGACGACATACTGAATGATTAATTTATTTTATTATTATATTATTTTATATTAATATGTACTATACAAATACAAATCAATAAATACTTACTGATTAAACGTAACATAAAATAATGTATAAAACTCATAAACAGAGTTATATAAAGTAAAGTAGCGGTATATAAAATGGAACGTCCTAGAAGAAGGGTAATTGAGATGCGTTCAAAATATATAATACGTTTACCCTTGACGTAGAATAAGCTTAAAGAAATATGTAAAAATATATTTGCTGAGTTTCTTTAAATATTGTGATAAGCGCAATCAATTAATAATTCAATAAGCTGAATTTTAAGATTTATTTCATTTCTATACATTGTCAGGTGAAAAATGGGCATTGTTCTTTCATGGAAATATTTGTACACTTAAAAAGTACTTTTTATTAATATTTATATGTTTATTCCTAATAGAATTGTTTGTTTACTCATAACCTTATACAGCTTTTCAGAAACAAACGGTAATCAACATATTAATTGTTTATATAGAATAATAACGTTTTAGAGAACCTATTTTTAAATTTAATTAATTACTTAATAAATTGAGAATGAGCTGTAATAAATAAACATTTATAAGCTAGGCGATATCCCTGTTTTACCAGTGTGCGGCTTTTGCGCTTACCGAACAGCATGCACAACTTATTATTAGTTAACCTTTTGGAGAATGTGTTTAGCTTAGAGTATAGAGTAAAGTAGCTTAGAGTATACATAAGCAAACTGTTGTGTATACTCTAACGTTAACAGCTTATTATAATTTTATGTAAGTTAGCGCAACGCATTAACTAAGTCAAAATTGGACCAAAACGCTGATACTAAATGTAATCTTGTTTTTTTGAATTTGTTAATTTGCGGGGAGGTGACAGTTACAAGAATAAAAGTAAAATTTCAAAATACATTAATTACGAGATATTAGAAGTGTATAAAAAATTTGGCAAGGCATCTGTTAAAATTGGAAACTATAAAATAATAATGGACCTCCAAGTCATATTTCAGGCAGAGTCTCTCTCTCTCTAGTCGGTCCCTCATGACTGAGGATCGTCATCACCATCACGGAGAGTAAGTTTATTGCTTATGATTTCTCTCCACCGGGTCCTATCGCTGACCATACGGAGAGCGTCGTAGAAATCAGGCACAGTATCCAGTGTCATATGCGCAGGTCGATGTTACAGTGCAAAAGCGTGTAATGCAAGCACAGGTGCACTCTCTATTCATAATCTGATGATACGGGAATTCAACACGATATCGTTTGTCAAGCGCAGGCACAAATAACAGTTTTACGTGTTACAAAGCACGACAGTAAAACATTCGCAACCAGCAACTCCAAGTTGAGACTTTCTTGACAAAAAATCTGAATAACTAGTTTTGTTTTCACCCTGGATTGAACCAAGAACCATATGATCAGCGATTACGTCACTCATAATAAGGCACAGGCTTGCTCCCATTTACGAAAAGACAGACACATAATTTTTAGTAGGAATATATACTAATCTGGATATAAATATTAAGTTCGTCAGTCAACCAGACTAACTAATGTACGAAAATCGAACCAAGAAATGAATTGGGAAAACTATATGCTTGTGCTTCATATCTATACACACAAATAAAATTGAAATTTCTGTCTGTACTATTAAAGTAATGAATGAAATTACGTAATTATCTATATTATATCTCGTCCTGCAAATAAATGAAAAATAAAACTAAACTTAACCGAGAAAAGTCTTTTGAACTTATGTTATAAGTGGTATCGGGCCTTAAATCAGTTGGATTATCTGTAAATAAAAATCTCCTTAACAGCTTGAAGTCAGAATTTTATCGATGTTTCATCCCTGTGCCTCAGACAGCACATCAAGCACTTGGTTTTTCATATGATCTATTTACATTTGTGTCATATTACCGTCCTATAGGACTATAAGACTGAGGGAATAGAAAGTACTATGTCCTGCGTAATTAAAGTATTTTGTAGGTACTCCCTAGATACTTACGTGCGTATTATAGAATACTCTTTACCGAAAAGTTCGTTTTGTGACAGTTCGGCCATTTTTAGAATATACTTCATCCTAAGATTTGTCAAACGAATAGCCCCCTCAGCCTACTGCTCGATTTCGAAAAAATATCATGACCAGTCAAGACCATCCAACATTCAAATATTTAACACATATAGATCCCAGATACAGTCAATTGCGATTGTAAATGTTTACCTACAAAATTAAGTATTGGCGATTAAAGTTCAAATTATAGGTGTGTCATGTATAATCTTGTTTCACTTATGAAATATGATTGCAAACGCAAATATGGCATTTCTTTGCATAAAACCATAAACAATTGCTATCATTAAGCGTCAATGCACGATGCGTCACTTGTCTTAATTAATTTTTTTGTCATTTGCCATTAATGTGGAAATTTTACGTTCTATAATAAATAGTAATAAATAGTAATAAATGTGGTCCCCGAAACGATTAATTGCAATTGTCAGTGATATCTAGGAAAATAACATTAATTGATGGGAACAAGTATTGTTTACTTAACGCAATTGAAACGATTATCATTGTTACTACTGTATTGACTGCCGATGATAAAAAAATTATGTCAATTAACGCACCTTGCATTAACGTTCGACTACAGCATATGACAATTATTTATAAATATCGACCACACCAGTAACCATAGAGGACGTGCCAGAACATTCTGATCTTGATAACTACGTGGCCTTGAAAGAAAAAGAGACCAGTAACCATAGAGGACGTGCCAGAACATTCTGATCTTGATAACTACGTGGCCTTGAAAGAAAAAGAGAAATGCTACAAACAATAATATTATTTTCATTTATCTAATGTAAGGAGTTACTATAGAACTCAGTGAAGTTAACATGATTATATATTTTGTTGATAGCAGAAAAACCCTATCATGAGATAAAAAGATATCTGAGGTTACGGCAGTGCCCCAGCCAAGTCGAGCAAAAAATCGGCACGGCCGTACCATCCTTTTCTCGAAGCAGTTCAGGCCGTTTTCGACCCCTATAACTTCGTTTTGGATAAAATTAGAAGCTTGAATTTTCAGTAATCAAGCAGGCATTGCATAAGCAAGGCATATTTCGAATTTCATTCAATTTGAACCTAAACTAGTTAGCTACGTTGTTTGTATTCAAGAAGTAAAAGATACCGAAAAGGAAAAAAAGTAGGACTATCTAAAAAAAGAAATGAGATGCCATCAAAAACACAATTTCTAAAAAAACTCAAGTCCCGCAACTCAGTTATTGTAACGTAAAAAGTTGTGAGATCCAAGTAACATCAAGTCGGTTAATTTATTCAGTCTCTACTTAAGTGTCCTTCCGTCTTTAGTTATTACATAATTAGCTAACCTAACAATATCTTATTGTGCTCATATCAATGTTAAAAATCTTTTATGTTTTAAATAAATGGATTGAGTAGGCAATCGTACTATACAATCCAATTTAATATAATATGTATTACTTATATGTTAATATGTATTACTACAGTTTATAAAGATATGATTTTTTTTTAAACCGGGTCAGTAAAATGTGTTAGTTGCGTACACTTTATTATGAAGGCGAAAGCGAATACAGTAAATAAGCAGAGAATGTTAATACTATACTAAATTGTATTCATGGAGCCTCTAAGTATTAACTCAAACAAAATATACAAAAATTTTATGTTCGTATGAGTTCTTTATTCTTTATTCTTTATTCTTTATTGTACACACAATAAGTTGGTAACAATTATTAAATATTTAAATAAATGTACAAAGGCGAGCTTAACCCTAATAAGAGTTCTCTTCCAGCAAACCTATTGGGAGAGAGAAATAGTTTTATATATAAAGCAAGTAGGTAGCAGCGTGCGTACTTAATAATTAACATAACGCTACTTAATAGAAATTGGCTATAAGTTACAGTTAACAATTATCATATAAGTGTATAACATATAAGTATAATTCATTTTCTTATTTCTTTTATTCTTATTTCTATTGATTTACATACATATATTATACCAATAAAGACAATAAATATATAGAGTTATAGAATAATTGCTATAAATTTCAACAGTATTTAATTAACAGTATTAAATGTGTCTGTTAAAACATTGACACATGATCTATTTATATAATTTAATTTTTAATTAGTAAAGCAATTTTTTAAATAACTTAAATATGGAAATAACTTCGTAATAATTATCACAGTCAACTGTTGAACCGTGGCTTGTCTGATGTTAACTTTACTTGTAGTTACCTTACTAAGCTAATACTTTACAACGCTAGTAGACCACTACCTAGTATTATTCTGTTTTATGTGTGTAGATGACTACGAAACTTCCAACTGTGGCAGCAAGTGAGCGATAATTTCCCACAAGAATTATCGGTGAAGATCAAAGTAGCATATCCAACTTTAAACTTCTACCTCCGGACCTTCATCCAAGTTTCGTGTTCTAACGGATCTAGGTTTGGCTTCCCAAACATGACAGTGAACTCATCGGAGTGGAAAGCAAATACTCAATGACCTAAACCGTATTCAGAATATAATCTAAATTTCGATTAGTTTAATATTTTTAACCCTTAATGTAATATTATATTTATATAACTTTAATAAGCAAAATGTTATTTTATTAAGAAAGATAAACGTGCCACGTTGTTCAAGTAGTCGTATAATTACGATGTGGCCCCGATTTTGAATCACGGGTCAGGCCAAAATTAGTTTTTTATATTTTTTGTTAAGAAATTTTCAGTAAAAACATGAAGTTAGGATGTTGGCGGTTTTAAAACCTCGTGCATTAGATAAATTTTTAATTAATTTCTCTCATGTCGTTTCGGATTTCAATCCCATCGTAATAAGAGAGTGAGGGAATAGCAAGCGCGCCTATAATTGACACACACTCGTGCACTATAATGTTGTCCAGAGCAGGCAGCCAGTCTAGCTCAGATTTGGTAGTAAATAATATAAATAAAAAATAAAAAAGATGATTTTTATAGAAGTGACATAAAATCTATACATCATAAAATCTCTTCTCCCCCCCCCCCCTCCGGCTCCGTTACTACCGACACACGTCAAGTAACATGGAAAGCGGCTAGGAAAGGAAGCAGAGACGTAGTGTGGTCACGACACTCGTCATGTCGCGTGTCATACTCCTCGTCATGCTCATCGCTCTCTGTTTGGTCGGTTTTTGGGCATGAGTAAAAGGATTGCCAATATGAGTGAGTAGCTGGCCATACAGTCGAGTGCTCGTTATGAAAGCACGTCACTTGTCATTTAAAAATCGTAAACAGTGTACCAATCATCATTATTCGGGCAGATTACCACAAGAGTAAATAATATAAAGAAAAAAGTATTCTCGACGACGACAACGTATATTTCTTTTTATGACATTGGTATAATTAGCTATAATAAATATTGTTACGAGCTTGAGGTTTACGACCGTAAAACTGCCGATTGAATTACCGTAATGGACACTTTAATTAACGAACACCAATCAAAACTTAAACACACTAATTATAATAAAACACAATTGTATTACTGATCAATTTATTTCGCAATTAAATCGCTTCGAAATATTCTCTTGAATTGCTAATTTAATACTGACCCGGTCGCGGGCTTTACCGGCCTTATATAGGGCCCCTTCTACTGAAACATCTAGAATGTTCAAGTACAGACCGGTCCCGACTTACTAGGTGTAGAAATTTTTGGCATGGAAATCACTAGAAGGATCTCGACTCTCCTAGTTCTGCCACACTATACTAGATGGCGCTAGTTGTACTGTACGAAGATGTACCAAGTACTATTTATGGCGCGCAACACTGCCGTATCCTAAGTCATGCTCGTCCCGAGCATTATCAGCACCAAAATAACGCGCTAGTCTATCCACATGGACGACTTTGGGAGTTCCTCTTGCACCTTTCTGTATCCGGTAGATTACGTCTTTGATTCTTGTCACAATCGAGTACGGTCCGTTCATTTAGCTCAAACTTTTAGAAGATTTTCAGGTTTATTAATCTTTTTTGATTGGACTAAGGAATAACACAAATTCAAGAAAAAAACAAGAATGTCGTTTAAATAGTTACATTGAAAATTTTATAATAATTTTTTCTGAAGTAAAACCAATTTATTAAAATAATAGTAATTAAAATACTTAAAAGCAAAGGCATCAAATATTAGAAACTCGGTTAAAAAGATAAAGGTTAAATAGCCTGAAATCGTATTCGGTTAAAAATATATCAAGGCCTTTTTTCGATTAATAATTATGTAATTCTTTTTTTATTTATTTTTTTACTTTTTATTGAATGTAGTACTAAAATGTTTGTTTAAAAATAGATTTTTTAGTGAAAGTTTATTAACAGTTTCATTTTGTATTACGAGATGACCTATTTCAATTTTCCTATCCAAATCTAAAACAAAATATTAGAACGACGGCAGCTTTCTGCAACTGACATTTTTTTCCCAAAATAAAACCATTGCCGCACTCCGGAAATTTGGTTCCCAGACTGTATGGAATCGTCAATTCTTACGTTAGTACTTTTCTGTTTCTACGCATTTTTATAAAGTTTTTATGACGATTGAAAACACGGATATTCTAAATTAAGTATGAGACATTTTTTAAATTATATTGGGCACTGGAATAAATGATAAAAATGTTAATTGTTTTTGACCAAGTTTTGTCATTTTTAATGACTTCCTACGGCACTTGCCATGAACGTCCGGCCGGCAGATTTTTAGTGATCAACCGGATGTGATTCAACTTTTGTGAAAATTGTTTGTTTATCCAGATACTGTTTCTTACCCTATTCTTAAAAGGCGTTTTGCGGAGGTTAATGCCTTTGTTGTCGATATCCTACACAATCGAACCAAGTGGTATGATTTGTCTTCGGTAATGCCTAGAGGAAATTAGTGGAATAATTTACCGACGTCTGTTTTTCCGTCTGACTAGAATCTCGGTACGCCCTAGGTAAGAATGAATAGGCTACTATTACGCTCAGACAGTGCATTTTCCCGTCTGGTTAGTTTTAGAGTTTCATCACCACTTATGATTAGACGGTATCGTAGTCAAGCACTGGCTAAACAAGCAAAAGCAAGGTTTTTACTTCTATAGCCAAGTTACAAAACATGTAGGCTGGGTGCCGCTGTCTACGAGAACCGAGCAGCCATGGAAAAGATAGGGCACCTTCAAGACTGCTGTTCGAACATAAACACCAGTCTTGGGCACAAGGGAGTGTTCTGATTTGTTCCCCGGGTAGGATAGATATGAAGTATCAACCGGAGAGGACACCTGAGTCTGAGGAGTAAGGCCGTTCTTGTTGTCTGCCGGTGGTAGTAGAGAGCGTTAAGATTGGAATGAAGTCCACTGATGTTGCAAAAAGTCATGGATAGCGCGTCAGGGTCGACTTGGTCTTATTGCCAAACGCAGAGGTAAACCTCTACTTTACGCTGTTATTCTATGAGGTCGTGGTACCACCCCAGTTCGAGTTGTTACCTACTAATGTCAATAGTCACATATTTTATATTATAAATCACATATTGTTTTCTTGTTTATGGACACAGGTAAATCTCGCGAAAATCTTTTACATCATGTAAACTGTGTAAAGTAATAAATTGATGGTTTTGTTTAATGATTTCTTATATTTACGTGAACACTGTACATTGATTAAAACTACTTTTACGGATTTTTTCGCGTTTTATTTATTTTATTTTTAATACCCGACGTTTCGGGTGCTTTCCAGCACCCATGGTCACTGGGGACTTGATGGTTTTGATTTAATTTAAAGTTTATTTTCTTCTTTTAAGAGCATTAATTTATTAAATAAATATTTAAGGATTGTCAAATTTATTTTGTTCATATATACCGCACAGCGTCTTAAGCTTCTTATGCACATAGAATTTAAATCCACTAGCGAGAAATAAAGTACAAGACAATTTTCTTTTTGCTATGTTTACTAAAATTGTGTAGTTTTCTGAAATATAAATATAATCGATCATATATTTTTCTTTTAATTTTTTATCTTAACTAGTTGACCTTTCAAGTTCTTGCCCGTTTTTTAAAGCCTCAAATAAAACTTTATCCTTAACGAGTCAGTTGAATAGTGTATACGCTTTGCAAAGTTGCCATAAAATTTATTCTACTGTCTAGTGAATTTCCCTATGGAATAGTGTGACATGTATACTACTTTTTACCAACTAAAAACAAGAAGAATAAAATAATTGAAACGCCGTAAAACTATAGACGGGAATGAGCTTATAATACAATATTTTAACGATTTATAAGAAATTTCACTTTGTAATTTAACAAAGTGAAATTTCTTTTTCCAGGCAAAATAAATCATAAAACATACACGACGGGAATAAAACCTCAAACATGGAAGTAAGGGTAAGGGTAGGTAAGTAAATGCTCTCACTAATTTTATGTACTTCCACAGCATATTATTTGTTTTAAATATTCCTTTACTGTTGAGAGTCTTACCAGTTTAAGCAGCAGCACTTACATCGCCGTATTACAGGCTATTGGTATAGAGAGCCAGTAAAATTACAGCCCGTAAGGCTGTCTGTCTAATTATTCGGAGATGACATTGCATCTGTAAGCTTCTTCGTTTGAAGAATTGTGCAGGTACACATACTCAGGCTGCTTTTGCTATTTTTTTAAACGTTACACCCAAGCTATGATTTTCTCTTGTATTGTGAAGGTAGTTTACATAATATGTAAATATCATAAGACAAATATCCAAATCGTTAACAATTATTTGTAGGTCATACAATTACTTGTTCCATGCGCGATTTGAACTCATAGCCTTTAGCGCCTCAACCCATTTCTAAGCCACTGCTTTTTAGGGTTCCGTAGTCAAATAGTAACCCTTATAGTTTCGCCATGTCTGTCTGTCCGTCTGTCCGTCCTCGCTTAATCTCTGTGACCGTTAGCACTAGAAAGCTGAAATTTATGTGTATCAATCACGCCGATTAAATAAAAATTGGAAAAAAATGTTTTATTAGGGTAGCCCCCCTATATGTAAAGTGGGAAGTGATTTTTTTTAATTTCAACCCTAACGTGTGATATATTGTTGGAAAGGTATTTAAAAATGAATAGGGGTTTACTAAAATCATTTTTTGATAATGTCAATAATTTCGGAAATAATCGCTCCAAAAGTAAAAAAACAATGTGTCCCCCCCCCCCTCTAACTTTTGAACCATAAGTTTAGAAAATATGAAAAAAATCAGAAAAGTAGAACTTTATAAGGACTTTCTAGGAAAATCATTTTGAACTTGGATGGAAACACCCACCCACTACCGGGAGCAGTTGCAGGAGCGCGGAGCGCTGCTGGAGCGCGAACTTAATGGATACCCACCTTTAAACTCATAAGTGTGAACACTTATTGTGACGGACGGAAAACTACGGAACCCTACACTGAGCGTGGCCCGACACGCTCTTGGCCGGTTTTATTTTACAGAAGATGGGGCAAACGAGCATACGGTTCACCTGATGTTAAGTGACTACCGCCGCCCATTAATATCCGCAACACCAGGGGAATCGCATGTGCGTTGCCGGCCCTTTAGAAAGGAGGTAAGCTCTTTTCGTCAAGGTCCGCAGGTCATATCAGTCCGGAAAAATCGCCGATGGTAAACTATTCCACAGAGAGGTCGTACGCGGAAGAAAACTCCTTGTAAAACGTACAGTGGTGGACCGCCAAGCATCCAGATGGTATGGTTGGTATCGGAAGGTTTGCCACGTAGTGCGTTCATGAAGTTTGGCGGCTGGGATTAATCTGAACAATTCCTCAGAGCACTGCACCACGGAGCTGTCAAATTTATTGTCAGCTTTACTGCAAGATTGTTTATTACTTCATTTAATTAAAAAGAAATCGAGATTGCCTATTCTAAAAACTCGTAATGTTCGTTTTGAAAAATATTTGCAACTTTATAGAAACTTTAAAGTGTATCCGTAATCGTGTCCGGATTGATTAATTGTCGAAACATATTATTGAAATATAATTACAATTCAGAGCATATTATATAAAAAGGAACGTGCCTGCTATTTGTTTCATGCCACCATCAATGATATAGTTAGTTACAATTTTAAGTGCTGATTTACAACGTGCTCTCCTGGTAAAAGAATCGCAGCCTGTATGCCTGACAAAAAGAATCCGAGGAAATACTGTTAATTATGCCAAATCAAAAGCAAACCAACCGAAACTTACATTCAATCTGTAGACGATAATTTAATAACAGTAAAAAAGGCATGTATTTTTGGACATAATTCTTTAATTGGTAATTCTAAACGTTTTATTTGTTTTCGAATTTAAAACTGGATACGATTTTTTCAAAGGTCTCAAATCAAGGCTACATTTAAATTCGTGAGTGCTAAAATAACAACGAAAGCCTTTTATTCTCCCTAATTCATTAATAATTACAACTCAATAGCGGCTTAGGGAATACTTTAAAATGCATTGAATTGTTTGTTTCCACATTATTTAAAAATAGACATTTTCTACTTTGAACAAAAATATACCATTTGTTGTATATATTTACAACCTTACTTACCTTATAACCTTATGACAAATAAATTTATAATACGAATTTAATTAAATAAATTGTAGTTTTATGGGCTTATTTACCAACGGCTTACCAGTGAATAAAAATCGTAACGATGTCAGCATATCTCAAAAATATTTCAAAGCCGTACGAGGTCCATTATTACGCATTGGAGCATGTAGTTTTACGCTTTCAGAAATGAGTAAATAGAGAATGTAAAAAGGCCGTATTTTTTTACTAAAAATGAGTACAGAAATTATGACAAAAGCTTTGCACAACTGGAGAAGTTAATGTCCAGCAGTAGGCTATTACTCCATGGTGTTCGACGCACATTACCAAGGACACGGAAACAATTTCGCACACATCCGCTGTCCTAAAAGCGCTGGCCACCCTATGTCAGCCCCTCTTCGAGAGAGAACCACTCAACCCCTTCTCTTATTTATGTAAAGTTTACCAGAACCAGAAAACTAGGCGTGCCTTTCTCCGTGGCTAAGGGGATATATAATAGTATCTACCCAGATGAATCCCTGTCAGAAGATGTAGGTGGTTCAATTACTTAAATTTTTAAATACGTTGCTGGCGCGCACAGAGAGGCTAGATTTAAATTTCAGATGTGGTTATTGGCAGGTAAACCAAAAATTGGCAATATTTATAATGAAATATTAAAAACGCGTAAAAAAATTTAAATCAAAGTTAAAATGGTGCCAAGACAGGCAAGAGCAATTACAAATGGATTTACTTGCTTCAAATCATTCGGCTAAAAATTTCAAAAACTTCTGGAAGAACACCAATAAATTGAATGTAAAACCTACGCTTCCTGCGAGTGTCGGCGGCGTCCACGATCATGAGATGATTGCCAATTTATTCAGCGAGCATTTTAGTATTCAGTCGTCCTCGGATCCAGTTTCTTGTAATGTAAATGATGCTGCGACCATTGTAACGGAACGTAAGGTGTCCTTCTCAGCAAAGCATTTATCGACAGTTATAAAAAAAACACGAAAAGGGGCAAATCGTCCGGTCACGATGGTCTCAGCATTGAACATTTTAAGTATGCTGGGGTGCACCTACCGCGCGTACTTGCGATGTTCTTTAATTTATGTCTGTCACTCTTACTTACCTGAGGCTTTAATGCGCACTATCGTGGTACCGATCCTTAAAAATAAGACGGGTGACTTCTGATAAAAATAATTATCGGCCTATCTCACTTGCTACAACAACAGCTAAGTTGCTTGACAGTCTGTTGAATAGCAATCTCGAAAAACATGTGAAGCTGCATGATGCCCAGTTCGGGTTTAGAGTCGGATTATCTACTAAGAGTGCTATTCTGAGCTTGAAACATACAGTAAACTATTATACGAAGAGAAGGACACCAGTATTCGCTTGCTTCGTCGACATGTCAAAAGCCTTTGATCGCGTAATTTATGACCGCTTATGGGAGAAGTTGGGGTTTGCGGGTGTGCCGATGGAGTGCATCTCCCTCCTCAAATTCTGGTATTCAAACCAGAAAAATCAAGTGAAATGGGCCGGTACGCTTTCGAATGAATATAGATTGCAATGTGGTGTAAGACAGGGGGGGTTAAGCTCGCCTCTATTGTTTAATTTGTATGTCAATCAGCTTATTGAGCGACTCAGTAGTACTCATGTCAGCTGTCATATTGACGATATCTGCTTCAATAATATAAGCTATGCTGACAACATGGTGCTGCTGAGTCCCTCAATCAATGCACTGAGGACTTTATTGTCAATATGTGAGACATATGCGGAAGCACACGGGCTTAAATATAATGCTAACAAAAGCCAACTTCTTGTGTTCAAAGCAGGCAAACATCAGCCCTCCCGTGTGCCTCCAGTAGCCCTCAATGAGGTGCCTCTAAAGCTGGTAGACAGTTTTAAATATTTGGGTCACATTGTAACAGCAGACCTCTGGGATGACGAGGACATAGAAAGGGAGCGCAGGGCGTTGACAGTGAGAGCTAATATGCTTGCTCGCAGGTTCACTAGATGTACAGATACAGTTAAAATAACGCTGTTCAAAACGTTTTGTCAATCATTTTACTCTAGTGCCCTGTGGGTGACATATACGCGTCGAGCTTACAATGCTCTGCGTGTACAGTATAATAACGCTTTCAGGATGTTGTTGCGGCTGCCGTAGCATTGCAGTGCATCAGGTATGTTTGCACAAGCGCGTACTGACACTTTTTCAGCGATCATTCGGAAGAAAACAGCCTCACTCTTGCAACGCTTACTAAACAGTAATACAGAAATTACTGGGTGGGCATAGTCATAGGATTAAAATAATGTGTAATTACTTACAATACTAACATAGTTTTAAGCCAATATTGTTACTAACAACATTACTAAAAATATATGGACCATGGTCTGAAATAAAATTATTATTATTATTATTATTATTATTATTATTATTATTCGCATTAAAAATGGCTCTACGGCACATAAGCTTATTGTACGGCGTAGAAGCTGAGGGCTGCGGGTTCGAATCTTGCACGGAACATATATTTAAATGGCCTACAAAATAAATGTTCCGAGTTTGGATGTAAGTCCTTAGTTAACTTATATAAGTAAAAAGTCTCCACAATACAGGAAAAGATCCTAGAGCTAGAATCCCTAATATTTTAGAAAAAAAAGAAAAAGGAAGGAATTAAAGGCATATATTTAAAACATTTTTCTTTAATAATATATTGATATATATGACTGTACCTATTTTTTTATTGGTTCATAAAACACTTAAGTCACCAATAATAAACGAATAATAGTTTCATGAGGTTGTGAAAAGTTCAAAGGATTAACTCCGAATCCCGCACGGTATAAGTATTTATATGGCCTAAAAATAATTGTTTTCGATTTGGATGTTTGTCTTTGTGTAATTTATGTTTGTAGAATTCCTGTTCGTCACTCTGTCTTACATTTCTCTGCAGTTGGATACGTTTTGAACTCTGGTTCCGTACTCGGAGCCAATCACAGCCCTATTGTATAAACACTTCAGCACTTCGGTATACCGACAGTTAACTTGACACCGGTGGAGGGACCGTAGCACCACCTAAATTTGGACTAATATTACGTAAGGTAATGATTAAGATAATTTGTCACTACATAGGGCTAATACAAACTAAACAAAAAAATCATTTCAAATCGAAAAAAATTAAATATACTTTCGTTATTTGAAAACAAATTAGCCTGAAAGCTGTGCAAAAAGTTTAATATAATCACGTTCGCTCTCGCCTTTATGTAAAAGTAAATAGATATGTGTCAATCGTATGATTATTTTGGTATCTGAATTACCTGACCTATATTATGATTTAACAAATTAAATGTCTCAAATAAATTCTAAGACCGCCAGTATGCACTGCAGGAGCACTGTGGGTTAACTGCTACCTACCCCTCAAAAATTATCTAAGTATTCGCCCATCTGTACGACTTATTAAGGCTATAAGATGAAAATAGGTAAATCCTATTTTCTTTTTAAAAACGTTTTAAATGTATAACAATATTTTTAAACAATTTATTTGATAAAACTTGTGTACAAATTAAAACGGTAACATAAAGTGGATAGCAAACAATACAATATAATATGATATCAAACGAACTTCTTGAAGTGAAGTTCGATCACTATTATATGAGTCGCTTCATTCAAAGATACAATTAACTTAGGTAGTCCCTTAACCTACTCGAGGAATTCGCACGTTTAGAGAATCGATTTATTTTAAATCGATTTTTTTGGCAACTCCCACTCTCCGTTTACCCACCGGTCCTATAGCCACTTCATTCTTTTAAGAGATATTTGTTTAAGATTTTTACGCCGTGTATGGGTGGGTGGGACCTTTGTATCTTTGAATGAAGCGACTTATATAACAATCATCGAATTTCACTTCAAGAAGTTCGTTTGATATCATATTATATTTCGTCGCTTCATTCTTCAGATACAATTAACTTAGGAAGAGGTTTAGAGGTAGTTAAAATCAGAGATAAATGTTCTTAGGTTAATAAAACATTTATAGTATTAGGAGAAAAACTTTAATTTGGGTAAACAAAATATAATACTACTTCCAACTTTTTCTTAAGGATTTAAACAAATAATTATATAATTTGTCTTATTATTGTTAGTATTAGCACTAATCGCACAGACGGATCGGGAAAATTCTCCTTCATCCATTATATATACTATTATGGGCAATTATAGAACCTAGCGAATGTCATAGATGAGGTAGACTATCCAGCTGTTTTTCTTATGGTGTCAATACAAATTCCGGCGGAGGCCGCTGCTGAAGTAGAAGCGTGACGAGTGCTGTGGGCAGTGAATATATTCACGTCCACACCGCTCTCTGCTAAAGTCTGCTTTATCCATCGGCTTATGGTTTGAAACAATGCCTTTTTGTAAGGTTTTTTATGAGTAGGCAAGAGATTCAGTCCCTGCAGGTCGCAGCCCAGATGTTACTATAAGATAGTCATCTAGGGTTCTTGCTGGATATATGCTTGGGTTCTCCACGAAATAAGGCTGGTATAATACTGGTTGCTCTCGATTTAGTGCTGAAGTTTTTATTATGTCAGTTATAAAAATCTTAGTACGGGATCTTATGATATAAGAAGTTATTATTAGAGAGAGAGAGAGAGTTTGTACGCGATGAGAAGTACACAAAGCAAAAAGTATTGTTATTTTCCTTGTAAGTTTTGTAAGGCTTATATTGCTATTTGGATACCATATAGATACATAATTAAGTAAAGTTTTCGGATCCCATGTAGTTGTGTATTTGGGAAAGGAAGGTTTTTGTCTATAAATACCCTTTAATAACCGCTTAATTCGTTCATCTGACCCTATATTATTGCCGAGGAGTAGTGTTAGGGCAGAGCGAGGACTATTAATAGATCCATATGATGTTTCATTTTTGTCAGATCACCTAAAAATGATATTATGGATGAAAATGGAGCTTCATAAGTATTTACTTGGTTATTTATACAAAATTGCCACCACAGTCTGTACGTACTAGAATATTGTTTCATTGTATTATCTGAGATGGATGCTAGCATGAGATCTAGTGCTATGTCCGGAGTGTTTAATCTCTTAAATGCTGTCCTGAGAACGTCCTGGCTGCCAGGGAAAGGCTCGCATGAAATCGGTGACGAAACCTGTAACGACAACGCAAAAGGTCTCTATTGGGTTTAAAGAAAATAATCTCTGAGATGAGCATTTTTTCGAGCAGTGGGAACCAAGCTTGTCCAGTCCATCAAGGAAATACTAATATACCGGTGGCTTTGTCACTAATAATTTTTCGTAAATGTCTTAGTATGAAAGCGAATGGTGGAAATGCGTAGAAGAACGACGAGTTCCAGTTAACTGTAAAAGCGTCAATTGTCATTGCGTCGGGGTCAGGTTTCCATGAGATATATTGAAGGCATTTTGCATTGATACGAGAAGCGAAAAGATCAATTTCAGGTTTTCCCAGACTTTGAATAATTGTTGCGAACGCCCGTTCTGTTAATTCCCACTCCAATATCTACGTTTACTTTTCTTGATTCTTCATCAGCTTCGCGGTTGTCGTGTGTGTTAATGTAGGATGCAAATAAGAAGATATTTCGTTTCTCGTACCACTGCCAAATAGTGTTGGTCAAATTATTTAAATCTGGAAACCGTATTCCTCCCATACGATTTATGTAGCATATGGCAGTTGTGTTGTCCACGCGGAGTAAAATAGAACAATTAGAGTGAGCAATAGCAAAGCATTTCAAGCCTAGGAAAACGGCTAGTAGTTTTTGGTAATTAATTTGAAAGGATAATTTATCGTCCTTCCATCCACCGTTTACTCTTTTATCGTCACAAACAGCCCCCCAACCTGTATTGGACGCGTCAGTATATATTTCTAAAACAAAGTTTTTGTTCGGCCTCAATGAATTGCTAGTGGAAAATATATTTTTTTCCACCATTGGAGGTCGGGTAAAATAAAAATTGAGGGCTTGATTTCTGCTTCAAAATCGTTGTATTTTAGTAAGGTTAAATGTTTTTGACGTTCGAGATTTTTTGTGTATAACCAACCATATCTAACGGCTGGACAGACAATTTCCTGATAGAGCATTTTGGGAGTAAGGCAATTTATTTGACATACTGCGTGATAACTTATTGTTTGTCATTTGGCAAACTTGACGACATATCAACTGAATTATACATAAACCCAAGAAATCGACATATTTGTTTTGGTTTAAAGGAACTTTTTTCGTAATTGATGACAAATCCTAAACATTTGAGCAATGACAACATTTTACTTACGTTAGTGGAGTACTCTTCGTAAGTGTCGCCTATGCATAGTATATCATCTAGATATATTACCGACCTATACCTATACCCCAAAATTTAATTAAACCACACAATAACTAAAGAATCAAAATTTCGTAACGTTGAGTGATGACGCCGCAATTTTGGTCGTCTTGTTACGTATACATCTTCACGTAAAACACGCAGTTAGCAGTGAGAGCCACGGAGTAGCTTTTGTCGCCACAAGGATGGACTGACTCGAACAGGGTTGCTACCACGGCCTTACAGAAATACTAGCGTGAAGTAGAAGTTTACTTCTGCCTTTCGCTTGATAAGTGATGTAGTTGGCCGAAGGCCCAATCCCCCCTATATGGTAGCGGAATCAAGTAAAAAACTATCCTAGTAGGGTACCAGCACCCCTGGAACGGAGAATCTCTCACTGTACATTCACCCTAAAGCTACCCTACTCTTCCTGAGCAAGGATTCTTGGGAAGGAGGTAGAGCAAAATTCCTTTTTTTTTATAGGGAAAAAATTAAGAGGGGGCAAACGAGCATGCGGCTCACCTGATGTTAAGTGACTACCGCCGCCCATGATCAACCGCAACACCAGGAGAATTGCGGGTGCGTTGCCGGCCCTTTATAAAGGAGTAAGCTCTTTTCTTGAAGGTCCCCAGGTCGTATCGGTCCGGAAAAATCGCCGGTGGTAAACTATTCCACAGAGAGGTTGTACGTGGAAGAAAACTCCTTGTGAAACGTACAGTGGTGGACCGCCAAGCATCCAGATGGTGTGGATGGTATCGGGACGTTTGCCGTGTAGTGCGTTCATGAAATTTGGCGGCTGGGATTAATCCGAACAATTCCTCAGAGCACTCCCCATGATAGATGCGATAAAATACGCAAAGAGATGCAACATCTCTTCGCAGCGCCAGTGAATGGAGCCGATCGGAAAGCACTCGGTCGTCGACGATTCGAGCCGCTCTGCGCTGGATGCGGTCAAGTGGAAGGAGCTGGTACTGGGGACCCCCAGCCCAGAGATGGGAACAGTATTCCATGTGCGGCCGAACCTGCGCCTTGTAAAGTTGCAGGCGGTGTGCCGGCATGAAATACTGTCCCGCTCTTCTGAGCACGCCAAGCTTTTTAGAGGCCAATTTGGCCTTCCCTTCCAAGTGACCACGAAACTGCACGTCACTCGATATGTCAACGCCGAGGATTCCGATACTGGCTGAGGCAACAAGGGGAGTGCCTTGAAACTGAGGGGATACGACAAAGGGGTTCTTTTTAGCGGTTGACGTGCAAACTTGTGTCTTCTGGGGGTTAAACTGGACTAGATTTAGTCGTCCCCAATCCGAGACTTTGTTCAGCAAAGACTCAACTTCAGACACAAGTTTGTCCCGGCACTCGGAGACGTTTTACCGAGAAATATTGGCTCGGCCGGTGTAAAAAGCATCACCAGTGCTGTCATCTGCATAGCAATGAATGTTACGGGTATGCAACATATCATTGATATGCAGAAGAAACAGCGTTGGCGATAGCACGCAGCCCTGTGGAACACCAGCATTAATAGGCTTGCAATCGGAGCTTGCACCGTCTACAACGACCATGATGCTCCGATCTGCAAGAAAGCTGGTGATCCAATCGCACAATTTCTCGGGAAGCCCATAGGAAGGGAGTTTCGAAAGAAGCGCTTTGTGCCAAACCCGATCGAAGGCCTTCGCAATGTCCAAACTAACGGCCAATGCCTCCCCCTTGAACTCTACTGCCTCCGCCCATATGTGAGTGAGGTAGACCAGAAGATCACCAGCTGACCGACCACGGCGAAAACCGTATTGGCGGTCACTAATCAGCTGGTGATGCTCAAGGTACCTCATGAGCTGGCAGTTTACAATGGACTCCATTGTTTTGGAGAACAAGGAGGTGATGGCGATTGGCCGGTAGTTGGACGGGTCTGAGCGGTCGCCTTTTTTAGGGATCGGGTGGACGAAAGCCGTCTTCCATAATTTTGGGACTACGCCTAGGGAGTAGGAGTACCGGAAAAGACGCGTTAAAACCGGCGCCAACTCTGGAGCACACGTCCTCAGCACAATGGGGGGGATTCCGTCAGGCCCACTCGACTTGTGGATGTCTAGGGAGAGGAGTGCTTTGCGAACCGAGCGCTGTGTGAACTGCACTTCCGGCATGGAGCACTCACACCGCGGGATGGTCGGCGGCGTACTCCCCCCGTCATCGAGAGTCGAGTTAGACGCAAAGAAAGAGCCTAGAAGATCGGCTTTCTCCTTTGCAGTATGGGCCAGTGAGTCGTCCTCCCTGTGCAGAGATGGAAGAGATGGCTGACAGAAATCCCCCTGGATAGCCTTGGCGAGAGACCAGAATGCACGGGTTCCAGAAGGAAGGCGAACTAGTTTCTCGCCAATTCTGCCTATGTGCTCTGACTTTGCCTTGGTAATGACTCTTTTGAAGGACCTAGAGGCGGAATTATACTTCTTTTTTAGAGCGCTGGTGTTTACATCCCGGGACGCTGATGCATCAACCCAGGCTTGGTAGCACTCCTGCTTATAGCATGATGCTATTTTACAGGAGCGACCAAACCATGGCTGAGATTTGCCTCCAATGGGCACCACAGAGGAAGGAATAAAAAGTTCCATACCCTGAAGTACCACATCAGTAACAGAATCCGCAACAACGTTGGGATCATCCAGCGAGAAGCAAACCCGCTCCCAAAGGTAGGATGCAAAGAAAGACCGCATCCCATCCCAATCGGCTGACCTATAGTGCCAAACACGGCGGCAGCCTGCAGAATGCAACCGCGATTTCAGCGTGAGTGGCACAACACTCCGGACCAGACAATGGTCCGAGGAGCCTAAAGGGGCGTCGACGGAAATCTGATATCCGTCCGGATGAGAGGTCAGCAGAAGGTCCAACAGGGAAGGTGCATGATCCTCCACATCTGGAATCCGCGTAGGCGAAGTAACCAGTTGTGTCAGACCATATGCCAAGGCAAAATCATGAACAGATCTCACCGCATGATCGGTTAAACGTGAACCAAGCCGTTCGGCGTGATGGACGTTAAAGTCGCCGAGGATCACGATCTCTGCGGAGGGGATCTGCTGTAGCAACGAATCTGCAGCCATTTGGACGTGGTCGAAGAGTCGGTCTGTTTCGGCATTACCGCTATGGGACCTATAGAGGCACCCGTAGACGCGCGGATGGTCGTCGCTGTCTACGCGTAGCCAAAGGATGGACAGGTCCGAACCTTCAAGTCTGCCGAGGCGTCGAGAACAGATGTTCTCTCTGACGTAAACGCAAACTCCAGATTGAGGCACAAAGGAGTGTTCCAGTTTGTACCCCGGGTAGGAGAGATACGAGACATCAGCCGGAGGACACCTGCGTCTCGGTCAGAAAGAGCAGAGCCGGCCTCGCCGTCTCGAGATGGTAGTGGACGGCGTTTAGGTTAGAGTGAAGTCCCCTGATATTGCATAAATTCACGGACAGCGTGGCAGGGGTCACCTTGGTCTTGTTGCTCCGTTTGCCCCGAGCAGTTGTAGTCTTGAGCGGAAGTTTGCCCCTCCCCCCAGAATACGCGGGGCAGCCTGAGCACCCACGCTCAGAAGTGGAGAAACATGGTCGTGGATGCTCAGCGAGGGATTCTCCAGGGGTGCTGGTACCCTCCTGGGGTAGTCTATCATTATTTAATTCCGCTACCATGTTGATGGGGGGGGGGGGATTTGGGCGTCCTGAAAAGAGCAAGACCCCTGTCACGCTTTCTGTGAATTTTTGCAACGTTTAGGGACTTCACTCAAACGTTAAGGCCGTCCTCTACCATCTGGAGATGGCAAATTCGGCCTTGATCTTTTAAATCGAGACTCAAGTGTTCTCTCCGGCTGACACTTTATATCTCTCCTACCCGTGGTACAAATTAGAACACTTCTTTGTGTCCCAGGCTAGAGTTTCCGTATACATCAGTAGGATATCTGTTTTTGATGCCTCAGCAGTCTTGAAGGTCTGTCCATCGTATGACTGCGCGTAGACAGCCAAAACCATCTCCATCTCCAAGGGTGCCTCTACAGGTCCCATAGCTGTAATGCTGAGACAGACCGACTTACGGACCACATCCAAATGGCTACATATTCCTTGCTACAGCAGATCGTTATCCTTGGCAATTTTAACGCCCGTCACACTGAATGGCTCGGTTCACTTTGAACCAATCATGCAGGAAGACCTATTTATATCTTTGCCATAGCATATGATCCTACCCAGCTGGTAACTTCGCTTACTCGGTTTCCAGATTTGAAGGATCATGCACCTGTTGGACCTCGTGCAGACCTCTCATCCAGACGGATATCAGGTTTTTGGCAAAGCCTCATTCGCTCATTAGCGGTCATTTACGGATATAAAACGGTACGATTAACGACTGGACATAAACCGACGGCTATTCTTCTTATCGATCAAATACTACAATGTGATAGTTATGACATATGTTAATGTTAACGACATCTTTCCCTTTCCACATCCAGCTAAACCTAAATATTTTAATACTTGAGCCTCATTTATTACTATCGACATAAATGATTACACACAACATTGTTTGTTGCAAGGTGCAATCATTGTAATTGTAATTATTACATGGTACAATTGTAAAAGTTTGTAGGGAATTCACAAATCACATACATATTAACACACACACATACATTCAGACATGCACAGGCCGATATAGCACAAACAATATAACACAAACACAATGACATAAGCACTATATTATATGGTATCTGAAATTCATGGCATTAAATCTTTGGTCGATGGCTCATAGATTTGACTCCAACAGTACCATCGATAACGACAGTGCGTTACGGTATAAAGTCGTGCCTGACAGTCATCTGCGCGAGTGTACCGCACTTTTCGCTAGTCGCCTGTAGCAGTCTACAGTAGTAAAGCAGCTTTTACTTATCCTGACGTGGAGTTCTCGCCGCTTCAAATACGAATGCTATATATTAGCTTATGCGTGTGTATAATTAAATTGTCGAGGGTTTATTTCTTAGTACTCCATGACCTTTTTTCTTCGTGTACAAAATTTTAATACAGTTCTAGTGCTTTACATTCTCCTTCTCAATGTTAATCATGTACATAGTTGGGATAATTTAACTGCTGAATGTATCTAATGCATCAATATACCTCTTAAATCACAACGTCTATTTACAACCCCTTAAACCATTTTTTTCTATTAATGTATATATTTCTAAATCAATTAGTGCAATAAATGTGGTATGCAAGATGAATTTGTGACCAGGATTAAGGAAGGAATGCTTCGGTGATTTGGTCATGTAGAAAGAATGAAAGAGGAAAGAGTGACAAAGCAAATTTATATGGCAGATGTAGAAGCCGCAGAGTCGGGAAGGGACGCCCTAGAAAAAAGTTTATCGACCAAATTGGCGATATTTTGAAAATGGGCCACGTTAGAAGTACCCTTAACCGACGAGCATGTATGCGTAGATATATAGATGTAAAGGAGGCGAAAGAGGTATGTCAGGATCGTGCCAAATGGAAGTCCGTAGTCTCTGCCTATCCCTTTGGGTGACAGGCGGGAGTGTTTATGTTATGTTATGTAATTAGTACAAATTAACAATTGTATATAATTAAAATAAAGTCAGTTGTACTTAACCTATTCCATTACCGTTATCGTAACAGCCTATTAAAGTCAACTGCTGAACATAGGCCTCCCCCATAGATTGCCTCATAGGGGGGATATTTGCCACAGTTGCCACGCTTGGCAAGAAGGATAAATGAAAAAATATATGGATACTCCATCATATTTTTCTTTATTAGCTTAAGCGTTGAAGAAAAGGTGGAGATCTCCTGCTGGATAATCGGTTCAGACTGATGAACAGTTAACGCCCCGTGTGGTAATATGGAGCATATACGGGGTGAAATTAAAATTGATTGGCATCCTTTTAATATAAAAGTATGCTCAAGATACAAACTACATTGAAACTCAAATAGCGCGATTCTAGAGCTTTAATTTTGCAAGTACGGATTTTTTAAAATTGATATTAGCAATATTTAGGCGATCATTATTAGAAATAAACACGAAAATAGTTAATTATTATTTGTTAAAAATAAATTATTACATAATAGAAAACAAACACCAGAGAAATATGAACCCTTAAAATGCTGCAAATACAGTTTACCAGCCAGGCAAATTGATCTGAGTAAAATAAAATTCAAGGTCACATTCGAAACAAATGTAACGGAGACGTAAGTGCCTACGAGCAACATTCACCAGAGGTCGTGACGGCTTAGTACATTGCTTATTTTTCCTTTTTCAATCAAATTAAAAACCGAGGTATTCAATTGGACCATATGATATTTTTTATGTGTAAACAATTTTGATGATTCTTTCTTTATTTAAAAGCTGGTGTTTTTCGTATAGTCTCATATAAATTTGAATAAGTAGCTTTTGAGTTATCCTTAATAACGCGTATTTAATTGACTTCGACTGTGTTGATGATGTTCTCATTTTATTTATATTGAAGTGGGTTATACAAAATTTTTAATTTTCTTACTTGTTTGTGTTACTTCTTTCGGCATAGTTAATATTTTATTTACTTTGCAATATTCTTCAATATGACTATAATACTAATATTAAACCTTGAAAATGCTGTACAGAATCTCCGATGTCATGATTAAGATTTCGATTTTGTTTGATGTTGTTGGAGCCAAGCGCATTGTATATACATAATATATGTTGTTAGAAATAGAAACAAAAATTGATTATTTCAAAAGATTTTAACAACCTTCGGCCAAACAAATAATTGCTTACTTAAAACAAGATAACAAAAATTAAATATTATTTGAAATAATGACGCTAGGTATTCGAGCAGGGCTTCCTCACTCCGTGATGAAAAGAAAAAATAACTTAAAAGGAATCCAAGTTATACTTGGTGAGATTCTCTAATAATCGTTCCTAATTATTTCCAGATACCCACGTAACTTGATCGGACAAAGAAATCAAATTTATTTGCAGAAAATCTTTTACGGTCGCCTCACTATGAATTATACGTTGGTGATCACCGCTCCTAACATAAGTAATATCTTTCCTGTTTAGTACGTCTGTACCGATAATGTTTAGTACGTCTGTACCGATAATGTTTAGTACGTCTGTACCGATAATGTTTAGTACGTCTGTACCGATAATGTTTAGTACGTCTGTACCAATAATGACAGGTACATTAAAATTATTGCCACCCATCACATAAAAATAAATTTCTATTGTTATTCGTTAAACTCAATGGGTTTTATTACAAATGATACCGATCTTATTTTCATACCACCCAAGCCGCGTAATAATTGATTAGTAGGCATTACTCGACACGGAAAATGTCAACGGTAAACCGTAGTGACAACGGTAAACGTCTAATGGTATTCCCGATATGACCGCAGTCGTCACATAACTATTTTTATAACTATCCGCGATTTCGCGACAAAAATTGACACTATTATTATTCCGTGAACTTGCGTGTTCCTTAGCAAAACGAGTTACCTCGGAATTACCTACCTTTTAGCAAAACGCACACTTCAACGTATCGCATCTATATGTCGTCAGTAAAGCGATTGCTTTCCCGTTACTATTACTCGGAAGTGTATTCGACCGTTTGTTACGTTAACACTATTATGACCAAATTGATTACATTCATAACACTTTATTGATTTTAAATCTTTAGGACCATATTGACGTTTTAACGGTTTGTGGTTGGAGTTACTACTGTAAGAGGGTTGGTCAAATATCATTGTGACCATTAGAAGACACTTTCTTATTATGGCTAATAGAAGGTTTAACAAAGCTCGATAAAACTCCACTATAGAATCAGTTGATAATTTAGCGTTAGCAACTATAGCACGAATTTGTGGATCTGAAATTCCACGAATAATAATAGTGGTAGCAGCTCGCTACTGAGACCTTTAACTTTGCGTAAACGTTAAAGTGATTAACGAACATACTCAGCACATGTGTAGTATTTATCGGACCCTGTCCACATTACATCATAAAGAATGTTCGCGACATCGACAGAATGTGGAAATAGCGCTTTTAGTTCTAATTTGTAATTGGATTACGTACACATACTGCTTATCCATTGGTTTTCCCAAGTGCACAATTTTCCTTTTAGATAATGTGCAACATGAGCAAGGCATTCTCAGTCGTCCCAATGGTTCGAAATACGGGCACTTTCTACTTCACCACACTACGTGTCGAAGTCATGAATATTCGGATCAAAATCAGAGACAAATTATCGGTTGGATTTAACCTGAGTACTGCCGGTAGTGGTCAAAAGATGCTCTACGACATTCGTCACCATGTCTTCAGAATGAAATGATACCACGTTGCTATTGTGTGGAGTTAGCAGCGGCGTCCCGACTCGAGAGGGCACAGTCTAACACGGCGGTGTAGGTGCCTCAAACACCGATGCGGATAGTATTGTGTTTGGCAATTCAATGGTGCTGCTAGGGTTAGCGCTGATCGTTGCAAGACTTGTGTCTCCACTGACGCACGGGGCTGGTCCTACAGCACGCGTAACCTCCTCAGGACCTCATCCATCGGATTGGGCGAAGGAGTTTTCCAACGGCGTTTTTTTTTTGTTGCATTGTTTGGCATCGTTAAGACAACAACTCCGCCCGAATATTAAATAAACAAAGCACTTGGAGGAATACTAAGTTTTCTATTAATCAATCAGAAATACAGGCGTTCAGCGGCTTTTCAGCGTTCTGTTCCCACTTCTGATGTTAGAAATAGAAACACAGATTGTTTATTTCAAAAGATCCTAATGGCTTTCGGTTAAACAAATAATTACTTACTTAAAACCAGCTAACAAAATTAATGATTTGAAATAATGACGCTAGGTATTCGAGTAGGGCTTCCACACTCCGTGATGAGTGATGACCAATGGCAAAAAGGGGCGATTGACAACAGTCACATTCCATATATTGCTCACCCTCTTCTAACATATATAACATATATATATATATATATATATATATATATATATATATATATATATATATATATATATATATATATATATATCTGAAAAATTAGCTATATTTCCCGCATCGACTAGACGACGTTTCGAAAACCGAAATATTCGAAGTGATAGTACTGCTTCTCATCTACGATCTGTGGAACATGTGCTCTTAATTCGTGATGAGTTTTCCGCCATCGTGTGGTATTTTCATATAGGTTTTTCGAACTTGAGAATAAGTTGCTATATCCAATGGAAATGGATCCACTATAGTCTCAATTTAGTTCGTATTGTTAATGCTTATAGTTTTATAACTTATTTAGACTTGACCATTACATTGGGACGTCGAACACCTCAATCCCCCCATCACAGAGGGTGTTGTAAAATATCCGACAAAATGCGATCACATCCGTAGAAACTCACTTTGTTTAATATTATTCATAAAATAAAATACCTATATTTAATTTTTTAATAGAATAGGGTGACAAACGAGCACACAGTAAGATTCTTAGGCGAATAATGTATGATAGCAGAGCAACTTCCTTTTAATTACTTACAAGGGCCGCTATGAAATTACAAAGTATACTTGGCCCTAACAACATTACGCAGATACTATCAACTTAAATTATACTTGGTCATAGCAGGTAATAACTGAAATTCATAGGAGACTGTAGGCGTTTTAGGTAGGATCATTAATGTAATGGGTACTAAAGTTAACACTTAACGAGTATATATTTACCGTACACTAATGAGTTTAATTAATAGAGGGACAGAATAAACAGATACGCTTTAAGGATAGCAAAATTAACCTCATTTAAGTAATTCTTATATTAACGCAATTACTACATGATTTAATTTTGAATGAACCGCATCAGAACGTTGTAATCAACGCTTACCACTTCGACGTTTCTTCTATCATCAGCGATCGACCATGAAGAAATCAAAGATGTTAATTCCAAATAGTTAGTGATTTTAACAAATAAATAAATTAAAAATTATCCTTTCTATTTCGGATCATGCTCCTTATTATTTAATAAAAAATCAGTCAAGATGAAAAAAGAGACACAAATTATTTTTTAACAAAGACTAAACAAGTACAATTATTTTGTGTCTTAAGTTAAATAAAAGCTTGCATTAAGACAATTATTATAATTTAAATAAATTGAGACATAAACATAGGAAGACCTCACAGTTTTGGTGTTGCCAGAAAAAAGAATAAACTAAATAATTTATGTTCTTAAAAATAAAAACGAGAAAAATACAGTTAAATTCCTGGCAAGCTGTGAAAAATAATGCCGAAAAATAAATGGCCCAGATAGCTACTTAGTTAAAATGCAACTTGCTCTCGCTGAACACAAATAAAACTAATGTTTCAGTATTTACAATAAAAATCAACCTGCTGACAGATTTAGTCAAACTGCAACTGCCCGATCATTAATAAAGTTACCCATACTAAGTACCTGGGCGTCATGTTGAATCAGAGACTCTCCTGGTACCCACAGATTGTGCAAGTTACCGGAAGAGTCAGAAAGTTGATTTGGGTCTTTCGATCATTAAGGCATGTGCTTCCAGTCAATAATAAAAAAATTATGACCGGGAAACATCAAGAACAATTTTGAATGAGATACAATATGTCGCCTTGGTTCAATCTGTTTTGGAATATTTAATAGTTTGGAGAGGTGCGGCAAAAACAAAGTTTATAGAGGTTGAGAGAGTAAAACGTGCGCTTATTGAAGTTATGAAATTAAAAATATTAGATACCCCACGGAAAGGCTTTATCTCGATAGTGGGTTACTTTCGGTAAGGAAGCTGTATAAAAAACAGATCACACTAAATATATATATATATATTGATATGGAAGAGCAGATTCACCTGGTACAGGCATTATTTGCTTAAAAGGAGAATCTGGCCACTAGTGTCTGTAAACCAATGCTATTTGCTAAAATAAAATAAATTTTATCATTATTATTATTAATTGTATTTAACATTTTCCCTTCTAGTAATGCAAATGTAGTCAAAACTATGTGTATGAGATTTTTTATTTGAATATACAATATTTAACAAAAACCCTGTGGTTCCCGTTAAGTGTGTTATCAGAATCAGTAGCCAAGCGTATAGAAACATTTTTTTTTTCAAAAAAACGCATTTAGTTTTTTTTATTTTAATGGAAAAAAATTATTTTGCAAATTGCATGTGGTTTTATTTCCTCTAACTCACACGAGTATCGGTACTGCGGGGTCTTTGACAATCCTCTTACTCCTCGGCCAATGCAAAGATAATAAAACCACATAAAATTTGCAAATTAATTTTTTTTTTCATTAAAATTAATTTTTTGAATGCGTTTTTTTTGAAAAATTTTTTTTCCATATGCTATTGGATTCCATATGTAGGATTTTTGTTACATGTTGTATAATTTGCAACGTAATAATTCTAAATATAAATGTTAAGATATTGTGTATTTACATTTAATCCCTTGAAATAAACCTTGTAGATGTTGGTGATGCTTGTGACCATAAAGACATTACGATGATGCTTTTAGGAAACAGTTTAACATGCAACCACTCTTAAGTTCCATGTGTAGGGAGATGACAGATAGTGAGATCATCGTGAAAGAACAAAAATTTTTAACAAAAAAACTTATCCGCCGACAAAGCGGAAAAGCAAAAAAAGTTAACTTTAAGAACTTAGTTAAAAGGTTTATTACTTTATGCTTTTCAGTTTTTTTTCGGTGGCTTAAACATTTTGTTAAAAAGGTTTTTGCTTTTCAACGGTTAAGTTTGTTGGTTTGAAAATATTTAGTTTACAATTATTTGTGGCTATAATATATTAATTGCTACATATTTAATTTTAATAACTTTTAAAATGGCTGCTTACCTTACTTTAGTCTTTAGTAGCAACTCTGCTTCCGGTGATCTCTTGTAAAGTCTCCCGGTTAGGTTTTAAACTTTTGACGGCGACTTCACGCATCAATGCGTGAATAACAGGGGTAATGAATAGCTTTTGTGCCGATCAGAAGATTCAGTGGAGAAACTTGAATTGTTTTCTGCTTCGTGATGTTTATTTCACAACGTGTCTCACCAGGATGCATTTTTATAAACTCGTATGCGTAACATGTTTACGACAGTCCGCATATATCGGTCGACCTGGCCATTAGCGTGATGTATTCGAAGTTATGTAGTGGAGATTGCAGCCAAGTTCGCTTATCCACGTAACATAATCATTATATTCAAACAATTTTTTATAGTATATGCGTCTTTTATCCATAGTCATAATTAAGAACCCCATATAGTGAAATAGCTTACGAAACGACACGTTTTGGTTCTGTAGCGTCTAGTCTTTTTATGGGAAAGAAAAGATAAAACTTATTAAAATCATCTACTATAAGGATAACGAATTTGTATCTTTATGATACTAGAAAGAAACCTAGATATTGTTGTGTGAATAAGTCAACTAGCGCCATCTAGTGTCAGGAGCGAGAGCGGGGGGGCTTTGCTGAGAATGACATCGCGGATCTCTCGACCGACAGAGCCGCCCGAAGAACTAAGTTTCTAGAAAATCTATACTCGATTTCTCGGTACCTTGCGCGTGTTTACTTGAACATTCCGGATGTTTTGCTGATTTGAATAAATAGGTGGCGCAAGATGCGATCGGGACAGAGTTTAACTCGGCGACACAAGCGAAGCTTCGGAGCGAAATTAAGTGAATTAGTGTGTTTAATTATTAGTGTTTTTTAACTTTAATTCGTATAAAGTAAATTAAAGTGTTAATTTAGGTAATTTTATCGGCAATTTTTATTGTCACGAACCTCAAGCTCGTAACAATTGGTGTCAGAAGTGGGATAAAATAATGCCGATTTTACCTAAGGAGGAAACGGAGGGTGTCCGTACCCGAAGTCAACGCCAGCAGGAGACGGACCAGAGGAGATTTGGTGGTGCAACGCCGCAGATGTCTGAGGGCCAGCCGCCGGCCACGGAAGCCGGTCCGTCAGCAGCTTCTACGTCTGTGGCACCTGACTTAGGTGCTCTGATGGTGATGCTGCAGGAGCAGGCTCGCCGACAGGAGGAACAGGTCCGTCGGATGGAAGAGCAGCTGCGGGGTGGACAGGATGAACAGGTTCGTCGGTTGGAAGAGCAGCTGCGGGGTGGACAGGATGAACAGGCCCGCCGACAGGAAGACCAGGTTCGTCGTTTGGAGGAGCAGCTGCGGGGCGGACAAGAGGAACAGGCCCGTCGGTTGGAAGAGCAGATGCTCCTCATGAAGGACCTTCACGCTACCTTCGGGAAGGAGATAAAGGAGGTGAAGGATAGGGTTGCTCAGCATGACAACCGCCTGTCGGAAGCTGAAACCCAAATCGCGAAAGCTGAAAACCGAATCGAGAAAGCTGAAACCCGAATCGACCAAGTAAACAATCGGGTTGACAACGTAATGGCTGACATGAAGAAATCACTGGACGAACTCAAACTTGGGAATGGAACTACAGCTCCCGTAGTAGCTGCAGCACCTTCGCTACGTGGATTCAAAGTGCCGCCGTTCGACGGGACCTCTTCCTGGTCGGCCTACAAAATCCAGTTCGAGGCCGTCATGGAGGCGAACGGCTGGAATAAAAGCCAAGCCATGACTGCACTCACCCTAGGCCTGCGCGACCAAGCCTTAACTGTGTTGGAAGCTCTCGGTAAGAAAGTGACCTATGAGCAGCTTCTTGAGGCCTTGGAGGCGAGATATGGTGACGCTCACCTGGAACACGTCTTTCGCGCGCAGCTTAAAGATCGCGTGCAACGCAGCAACGAAAACCTGCAGCAGTGGGCCCTTGAGGTGGAGAAGATGGTTCGTAAAGCATACCAGTCTGTACCTGCGCTCATTGGAGGGAACCTGGTGCAAACATTCATCGACGGCATCCGCGACCTGGAAGTCAGAGCTGCTGTGAGGTTCGGGCACCACGAGACGCTTAAGGACGCCTTGGCCCATGCACTGGAGGTAGAAGCCGTGCGGCAGGATCATCGTTCCCATCGCGTCAGGGAGGTTGCAGCAGCTACAGGTCGCGACCGCAACAAAGGATACAGCCCTAGGTGCTATGGCTGTGGGGAAAAGGGCCATCTTCGATCCAGCTGCCCTAAGCGAACCCTAGAAAGGGAAGGTGAACGATCCCAGGAGGGTAGTGCGGCCAACAGCACCGCCCAGCAGCAGCAGGGAAACGAGTAAAAGCCAGAACCGCGGGGCGGGTGCTGGCTGATGTTAAAAGAGCCCCAAGGATCTCGATCTCACAAACCCATGATGGGAACAGTCTAATCATCAAGGGCGAGGTCAACGGAATGCCGTGTAAACTGACCATAGACACTGGAGCCTCTCGTACGGTTGTTAGTTCCCAACTTATAAGTCAGTTCCTTGGGGACTCCACATACAACCGAGAACGCATTAATTTGGTAACAGCCACCGGTCAGCGTATACCCGTCCGTGGAGAGAAGGAGATGGAGTTGAAGCTTGGCAACGTGATCTACCTGCATAATGTCATCGTGGCTGATATAATGGACGACTGCATCCTAGGCCTAGACTTTATGAGGAATAATTGTTGTGAGATCGACGTTAAGCAAGGTGTTTTGAAATGTTGACAGGAGGAACTTTTTATGGAAGGTGCGTTACCAGGGAACGTGTACAGCATTAAGAAGATTGTTCTTCCGCCGAGATCGGAAACGATTGTTCCGATTAGTCTTCCCCGAAACGCTGGGCAAGCTCACCGTTGTGTACTTGTGGAAAGGGTAAACAATGACCTTCCATGGAAAGTAGCTCGAACCTTGGTCAGGACCACGGACATCTCAGGAGTCCGTGTGCTGAACCTTTGCGACCGGGCATTAAACAGTGGTTGCTTATTAATTAAATGCCACTGTTTCCCTGTGTAGAAACGGACCCCTCCTATGTCTGATTAAATCGTTCCACCATTCCATCAGATTGCGGGTGATAAGAAGTCGTTCTTGTTTTATGAGTACCCATAACTCGGCAAGTTTCCTGGAATATTTGAGACTCAAAATTCCTTCCTTGATCGCTGTGAATCTCTAAAGGTACTCCAAAACGACAGAAGACTTCATGAACTAGTTTATCTGCAACTGTTGAAGCTTCTTGATTTGGAATGGCGAAAACTT